>JAQFZF010000922.1:0-15439 GCA_034695365.1 Enchytraeus norvegicus | reverse complement strand
TTAATTTAACTTAATTTGATTTGATTCCATAAAATTTTTCCCTGTGGTTCCTTATTGTGTGGTTAGTGCTCTAAATATTTTATTTATTATTTAATACATAGGTTATCCAATCGGATTAACAACTAAAATATTATTTTTTGGGTCCAAAATGAATCAGAATATTATATATAATAATTATTAGAATTCAATGGAAGACATATTAAACAAACAAGTAAAAACATGATCTGTTCATAGTCACTTCATATTCACAAGTTCTATGTACTGTTACAGTAGGTTGTGTTGATAGCCTCTGCACTTATGTTTTCTCCTACGAAATTTAATGATTAAATCATTTTTTATATTTTCTTGGTATACCATGGTTTTCTAAGATCATAGGCTTATTTAGAGACCAAAGCTAAATATATAAGGTAGAATTAGTTGAATTGTATGTTGCAATAAATAACAAATTGCAATTCGTTCTCCACTTTTCATTGACATGTTAACACCTCATTTAAATATCAGTGGCTCTAAAATATTAGTTGTACCGTTCTCCCATGCTGCTTTATGACAGTTACTATGATCGTAAATCGATTAGAATACGATCTGACTGTAAAGTAAACAAATTACTTTCTTATTACAACTGGAATATAAAAATAACTGTCCGAGAATAATATTATGCGTTAATGCGTTAATTTTTTTAACGCACGTTAATTTGTTTGCGTTAACGCAGGTCAAAATGCAGCCTTAATTGTTATCCTGAATAAGTTGTTGTATCATTTCTGGTTCATTTAGAGTATCGTTGATCACTGTGGCAGAGCGTATGTTTAAACAAAATATGTTCATGTAATTGCTGGGGCGTGGAGAGGTTGTACGAGGGCCGGGGTTTCTTTCTGGATATACATCTCCAGAAAGTAGTAGTAGCAGAGAAAAGAGAATTTTAGTATGACGGGTAGAGCAGAGGCTGAGGGAAGCATAGTGGGATTTGGAGAAGAAGAGCAGAGGAACAGAGTCGAGACACTGGCATACGGAAGAGTGAGGAATTGGCTGATATGGATTTATTTATTCCATTATATCAATTAAATTGACTATCATGGAATTGGAATTGGAATGGAATCAGAATTATTAGCACCTTGTTATGGATCGTTCATATTTTTATCGGATTGTAGGCCATTAATATTAGTGTTGGATGTTGGATGTTGTCGTAGATAACAACTTAACGTAGTACGCTGTTGCTGTTTTTAAGTTAGTAGTTAGTGGCGCCATCTGCTAGTGACTCACTCTCACAATAATTAAAGGGGCTGTGAAGAAATAACATAAACAAACACAAAATGTGGGTATTTTATTTTATTTTAAATTATTATTTAAAATGATAAAATATCATATTTGAACGTTATGTTATCACATTTATGATGTCTCGACATGGTTGTTAAATGTTGCGCGTATGTTTTATGATACTTTTGCTGAATGGAAAAGCGAAATTTTACCAATAAAGTTAGGAACAGACGACGCCTGTTTTTTCCGCATTAAATTTTGAGAAATTTGTATTTAGTAGTTGACAATTCGCTCAATTTATTGTAATTAAAAAGCTGTAAAGCTAAGTTTAACGTCTGTTTCCGTACCCAGGGATACTGTCAAGAGACGATAATAAATAAGCGTACAATATGACACGCTCTGATAATAAATAAACGTACAATATGACACGCTCTGATAAAGAGACGTGCCTGTGCCATACAATTTCACCGATTTTCTTTAAATTTGTACAGATAGTGTCGAAAAAATTAGGTTTAGGGTTGGGGTGGAGGTTAGGCCAATCCTAGCCCAAAACCATACCATAACCCTAACGCAACACGTAAATAAAATATGACACAGGCACTGGTTAAGAGGCGTACCTGTACCATTAATTTGACTGGAAATAGTTTGGAAGTTGATTGTATGTCCGATTGATTGATTTATTTGATTGAAAACAGTTTGTAGGTTTATTATTTGCCCGATTGATTGATTTAGGGCATCATACGGCACTGCGGGCAATGTGCCAGGGCCGGTGGGCAATGATGGCACTGGGGCACAGAACAAACGGCTACAGCAAACACAGGCACAAGTCGATGAGGTATTTGTAAATTTTGTTCTTCAAATTTATTTGAATGTCTTTAAAAACTTTTTTAAAGAATCTTCTGATAATTTTACAATGCGGTTAATACAGTACAATACAATGAGAATTTATCATCCGGTTCCTCACCCGAAGCTGACCAGCTGAGACGTGAATATTTGATTATTGTGAGGTTACAGTTAAAGTGTCTATTTAGTAGCCTATAGATGATGAATTCATTACACTATAAAAAATCTTTTTATTTATTTATTTAGTTGTTTGCGCACCAAAGGGGTTTCGCAACACTGCATTATTTACATTATCAGAGTGCAGACCCTTGTTGGATCCAGGAAACTTGAGAATGGACCAACTGAAAACTGCACATGTTTCGTTAAAGCCGACTAACTCAGATATTTTCATACTGAGGAAGGCAACGGGAAATCACCTCGGAAGTCAAAATATATATTCCCAAGAAAAGAAGTTACATTTAGGTTGTGGTAAAGGCATAGCCCTTACCACAATTTAACCTTGACGGGATTAATTTGATGATCGATGGAGTGCTCATTGGTGAGCATGATAGCAGATCGTGTTTCAGAATATGTACCTTGGACCTGCATTTGGCAGTGCACTGGAGAGAGAGAGTGCAAAGGAGATAACAAAATTTAACATTGAGAACAGTAACAACTATCGTACCTGGTCAAAGAAAGAAAGATAACAGAAGAGTTTTTGAGATTTATCAAAAATAAAAGACCTTACTGCAAGAGACCTCACCGACATTGAGGGCACGGGGGATGGGTAGGATGTGAGAGTCTATGGAGATGTGGGTAGACAGTGATAGAGAGGGAAAAAGAGAAAGTAACATTTTTTTTTTTACAGATTTTAGTTTTAACCACAATATCATAAGTGCTAGGTTCGTTATTAATGCTACATTATATTAGTTTATCTTGCATTTTTTTAATGTTTCATGTGTGAATGATAGTGCTAGAGATCATCATGGATGATCAAATGTTTCTTTATACTGTGCATGCTATAGGTTGTTGATTGATTGATTGATTGATCTTGCAGGTTGTGGATATAATGCGTGTGAATGTGGAGAAAGTTCTGGATAGAGATCAGAAACTAGCTGAACTGGATAACAGAGCGGGTCTGTTTGATTTACCTCATTTATTTATTGATTCATGTCAATTAATTAGTCTATTTAAAGTTTGTGTCATCATCTTACAGTGACGTCAGGGATGTCAATTGTATATTGTATAAGTTCATTCAGTCATTATCTGACACTTTCTGTATAATAAGAGGGCAACTTTTTGGTGTAATCTGCAAAAGTGCTATCTCTTAACTCCGACAGAAGTTAACATCGACTCGGTGGTCTGTCATAGACTGCTGGACACTTTGTAGAGTAATAAGCTTAACCCAAACCTTTGTGGCGTTGGTACTCGATTGTGTTTTACCATCTTGTGCTGCCGAACCTTGACGTTAAACATACTCAACCCTACCCTGAACCTTTCTCAAAAATAACTTTTTACTGAATGTATAATTTAGTTCATGAATATGCTTATTTGGTTCGTGGTCTGTTTTGCCATTATGGATAAGTACGAGGGGATTGATATATTATGGGGAAAGATTAAATTTTATTAACTGGTTTTTATTGTGTTTCAAAAGTTTTGTTGTAGGGAAATTCTGAAGTGGAACACCAGAATAATTAATTACATTGTTGCTCTCTTTTTATATAACTTGACAAAATTGTCTGACAGTTCCTTTTCTTCTTTTTTCCCATAATCTACAGTACCATATTTAGCTAAGTGTTACTTCGCATGGCACTCTGTAATAATCTGCCGAGTGCTTCAGCGGAGTGAAAGCTGTGATAAGCTTAACTCCAATCTTTGTGACTTCCTTGCTCAATTGTGTTGAGCCACTTTGAATAGAAGCTTTGCTCTACTGAACCTTGATGTTAAATACACTCAGACCTAACATAACATAACATAACATCTAATGGGTCAGGAAGCATCAGATGCTTGTTTAGACCCATATAATGGACAATGGAGAGCTAAGTAGCCTACCACTTTGTTCTCTAACAGGTCAAATAATGTGTGTGGGTGTGTCTCTGTCATACCTGCTATTATTTGCATAGTCACTAGTTTAATTATAATTATATTTGATTGAGTGAGAATAATTATTTCAATTTTAATTATTGTGCATATTAACTTTTATTGATTGATAGTTGATTGATAGCTGATTGGTTGATTAAATATAATTATTTAGGAATTAATTTTGATTGATCAGCTAAAATTGATTGATTATTGATTGATTGACTGGCTGACTAGCTGTCTGACTAATCGGGATTAATTAACTGACTTAAATGATTGACTGATTGATGTGACAGATGCCCTGCAGGATGGAGCTCGTCAGTTTGAGAATGCAGCAACGAGGCTGAAGAGAAAATACTGGTGGCAGAACTTAAAGGTATATTTACATATTCCTCTCGATAACATACCTGCTGCGCAGATTGAGTAGGAGAGGCATGGCCCCCTCCCCTCAACCTATGTGGAGGGCCATGCCTCCTTTCCTCGACCTGATGGGGACCATGGCCCCTTGGCTCCCCTCAAGTTGAAAACAATTGTAATTTGACAAATTCAAATACCAATTTTGGGCTATTTTCCCCCCACGGTTAGCCTCGATTTAACCTGGCCCCCTCGCTAAAAATTATGTAAAATAAAACTGGCCCACCATCAAAAATTGCCGCCACTGGATGCCCATCAAGTATATTAGTGTCCAAAGCAGTGGATTACTTTACCAGATCACTACGTAATTCTGCGTCCTTGACCTATTCTAATATCACTTTCTTTAGTTTTGCTTTTGCAACTTATTAACAAGTAGGCAAAAAGTCCTAAAGGACGCCAATAGGACAAATGACCATCCTATAGGATATTGAAACCTCCCATAGGATGAATATTGTCGTGCTCGACTCCTATGTCATTTAATTGTAAGTCAACCAATGAAGAAAATAATTCAAAACAGATTTTTTGTAGGTAATTAACATAACAAAATTATTGTTGGATAGGATTTACATTGCAAAGACTTAGTTTGAGCTGAGTTTTCCTGCGGATTGCCCACTTTATGGAAAATTCAACATGTAACTTACTGTGTTTTGTTATACTTTATTTCAGATGTGGCTGATACTGATTGCTGTCATTGTTGTCATTATTATAATCATTATTGGTAAGTCCTCTCTCATTTAGATATACTGTAATGATTAATGTCTTAAATTAGTGTAGCATTGAATTAATATTATGAAATTTATAATTTAATAATTGATTCAAATCTCATCTAAACCTGACTAGTAGCTATGAGGTGATACCGGTGGCGCTCGAGACCAAGGGACCAATGAATTTCACCGGAGCTGAGTTCATTAGAGACCTTGGAAGAAAATGACTCAATACTCCGGTGATTCTCGAGAGACCAGTTTCCTCTGGCAGAGACTGTCTATTGCCCTACAGCGTTTTAATGCTGTTTGCTTTTGGGGGTGTTTTGACTTAGATTATGTAAATTGTAGTTAAGGTTTGTTTGTTTGTATTCACTTCATTTAAGACTCTTATTTGATTTTAAGATTTGTGTTAATTATTACAATATTATAACGTTTACAGATTGCAATTTAGTCAACACCAGCCAGATGACGTCATATAATTCAATACTGGTAAATTGGTCATGGACCCCTGTTCTCCTAATATATCAATAACTTTTTTGTTTCTAAAGATATCAGGATGAAATTTTATAGCATGTGGTAGAATTGGTCATTCTCTATGGCAGGCATATTTCACTGGATCGAAGCACTGGTTACAATTTAATTGTAAAATATAGTAGCAGCTCACTTATAAAAGACACAGTGTATAATATATTATCTATCAATCAGTGAGGATTTAACGTCCAGTAAAATCCTCACACGAAGGTTATGTCAGCAACGTCATAGGTTTGTATACGTCAATGTGTAGAATAAAGAAAACAATGAAGAAAACAATATACAGTAGATGTCAGTGTATGATATAGATTTTAGGAGTAAGGTATTAAATACATAAGATTCTGCAATATTATATATTGGGACGTTTGCTTCCATTGACTTGTGCAAAGTCACGGTATTTGGCTACTTTAACATTTTTAGGTTGTCTGATATGCATATAAGCGTTTCATTCAGTTTTGTGAATGATAGAGATTCAATGGCCATCGATTGGGAGACTGTAGATTTACTGGTATAGGCCTACATCGATGTTATTTTGGGTCCATTAAGCGTTTGATATAAGGGCATTATACTCTTGTTTGTAATATATGATTATGTGACCATTGCATGATGGCTAAGTGTGCACCAATGAAGCAACCAATGGAAAGCGAGTGAGTTTAAAGCTCAGGTCAGTCAACAAATTATAACCCCAGAGCCCTTGGAAAAGCGTATCTACTGTTTAATCAATGCTGGAAGGTTAATCTTTTTTGCTAATCTGCTCTACATGTAATTTTATTAAGCGCTATCTTTACGCAAAGATACGACTAATCATCGATTGTGCAAAAGAACAAGCAATTCTTAAACATGTGTGAAACTAAACAAATATGACGACATTAGATTGTACGCTGTAGATATGGGGACGCTGTGATGGAGTTGGACTACGGGGTTGGAGTGATACTGGACACTCTGCGACAGCTAAAGATTGAGGACGACACTTTTGTCTTCTTCTCTTCTGATAACGGCGCAGCCACCTACGCCTTCACTGAAGGTTGCTGACATATTCTCTTTCTAATGTACTCGTTTTGATAGAGAGAATTCGTAGAATTTTTAAATGTAAGTCACTCAGCAGTCCTTGTAAAATCTCCCTTATAATAAATCGTATTATCGCTTTAGAGTCTAGGCTCAATTTTGTTAACCTTCCTTAAGTTAATATTTTTTTATCGCGATGCAAATTACAAAAAATAGCTACAAACAAAATAGAAATATAAACAAGTAAACAATTTAGAAGGTAGCGACAATGAAAGAGCCTAGGCTCAGCTCTGTGAGGTTAAACAATAATAGGCCTATTAGCCATTGTTTGATATTAAAATAAAGTCTAGATTTTTTGCTTAAATTCACTACACCACTTTCGATAGAACTCTATATACAATTCACTTCATTTTCACTTCATTTAAGTAAACTTACAGTTTTCATATACCATTATGATAATTGTCTGTATGCTAAACATACTGCAATAGAATTTGATAATTCCGATGTTACTGATTTCAATGTACAGCATTAATCATTAACTAAATTTAATCTACCATTAATTATGTCAATGCATTGTGGAATTTAGTAGCCGTTACCGTTTTTTATAAATCATAATATACAGTACTAGCAAACATTCTCATCTCTCTCACATAAGTCAGCCGTGCTTGTTAACATGAGAGTCGTATAGCATAACATATTTTCAGGGGGCAGTAATGGGCCATTCCTGTGCGGCAAGCAGACCACATTTGAGGGGGGCATGAGAGAGCCGGCCATAGCTTGGTGGCCAGGCAAGATTAAACCTAACCAGGTTAATATATTAGCTGCTTATCGTCACAATTATTGTTAATAGGTCAAAACAAATCAAACGACTCTTTAACGTCCGATTCATTATCTGACGACGATAGCAGGAACATAGTCAAGGGACATTTCATTCATTGGATGAATGAAATAGTTAAGTCTATGAATTCATTTTCAATTGGGTAATTTAGTTGTTTAATAGTTTTGTTTTCGTTCTTGCTATTTATTGCTTTAAATAAACCTGTAAAGATAAAAGGCCAGGTTTCAAACAAAAACTATATTAAATTTGATTCGTTTTAGTCTTTTTAATTTTATGGCAACAATGATTTAAAAATAGAAGTATACTGTAGGCCTACCAAAGCGTGAAGTTATCATATCTATAGGCATGGTAGACTACTTAGCAGCTTGTAGGCCTAATCTCTTCATGCATATGTGTTATGATTCATGTAAATGTGCCATATTTTAATGTTTATCTAATTTTATGGTACATTTAGATGCATCACCTATTT
The DNA here is from genome assembly GCA_034695365.1 of Enchytraeus norvegicus. Classification (NCBI taxonomy): domain Eukaryota; kingdom Metazoa; phylum Annelida; class Clitellata; order Enchytraeida; family Enchytraeidae; genus Enchytraeus; species Enchytraeus norvegicus. Next base: position 7,326 of record JAQFZF010000922.1, on the reverse strand, counting down.
GCTATGTGTTTTTATGTGACATTTATGTGTTATGTGTCACGTATGTGCTGTGTGAAGGTATCCCACCAGGTTTCCTCACTGATGGACATTTATCTGATGGTGATGTGTCTCCTATGTGCTATGTGTTATGTGTCACCTATGTGTTATGTATCACCAATGTTTTATGTATCACCGATGTGTTATGTATCATCTGTGTGTCATGTGTCACTTATGTGCTATGTGTTAAGGTATCCCACCAGGTTTCCTCACTGATGGACGTCTATCCCACAGTGGTTGAGCTGGCCGGTCTGTCTCTACCTAAGGATATCTTCTTTGATGGGCAGAGTCTCGTCAATACCTTCTCCATTAAAGCTGATCAATTGAGGTTCGTATTTTCGTCATTGTTGTCCATAGTTTTATATAAAATTAATTGATATTGGTATTTAAGGTAATTTGTGATATTATATAATTGATTTGACATACAGTGACACTGAACAGCAGCGCTATCTCGGTAATTGGTAATTCGTGAACTGAACTGTTTAATGCAGAGACAGTAACGAATTCATCTGTATTCTGTCTTGTATGCAGGCACTTTGAGCTCCAGACCCAAGCTGCTCCACAACGTCGTTGTCATAAAAAATTAAAAGCTAATTTTGCTTACTTTTATTCTAATGTTCACTCTCGGTAATGTGGGTACATCAAATTTAATTTCTTGTACTTATGCCATTCAGGAGCAGCGCTAAAAAATTGATATGGGGGGGAGGAGCGGAGAAGAATTTAGGGGAGCGTATTACATTCCTGTGTTGGGTCCGGGATATCTGAGAATAGTACAATTGATAACTGCACGTGTTTCGTAGGCGCAGAGCACTGGATAGATAGATTACATTGCCAGTGACATTGTGTACTATGTATACCTGAACATTCTTGCGTATGTATGCCCTGATGTTGCAGGCCGATATTTTACTATCGCGGTGACACTCTGTTCAACGTCCGTTATGGACCTCACAAGGCTCACTACTTCACCTGGGACACGCCCCCGGCAGCACAGGATATTGTAAATATTTTGACTTTTATCTAGTAAACCCTCTTTTCTTTTGATTTATGTATTGCGATGGTTATTTGATTTTTACTCCGCCTCTTGTAATGGATCGTTTTATACTGTTATCAGAATATGGCATTGCTGCGAAATATTCTTTATATCGCTCGATGTATAATGCTCGATGTTGTTATGAACGACGAGAGCACACAAATTGTTGTTTTTATTATTGGGTATTAATATGAACGCTTTATTGATTGATGTTGCTAAAATAAACGTAAGCAGTCTATGCAGTATCATATGCTCATTTATTTTATGATTGTATTTAAACTAAAATATATATTAAGCCTACTTTTAATGTTTTATCTTATCCTAAGGAGAAGAGCCAAAATTAATCTTGTACATTCTCTTTTTGAAATGTCATTAGTTAGTAACAGTACAGATAGCGTCAGCACCAGACTTTATTGTTAAGCTGCTTGGCAAGTCTCTGAAATCGCCAATGAATCGGACGTTGAATCCTCATTGTATTGTATTGTATTGTATTGTATTCTCGTCTTATTTGATTTATTGATTGGTAGATTCAATCACTGATTAAAATATTATGTATTGTTTACTGCATGTATGGAATTCTTAATTGATTGATTGATTGATTGCAGGGCTACCACTATTGTCCTGGTCAGTTCATTAAAGGAGTAACTACAGAGAACATGACGGATTACTCACATAAACCTCTCCTCTTTCACCTAGGCAGAGACCCTGGCGAGAAATTTCCTATCGAGTATGATAATTTCTTCCCTACGAATTTGTTTTTGCTATTGTCGAAAATGCTGAAGGCGTAGGATATAAAACTTTAATTACTTTGCAGCAATCATTTAGAAAATCCTGTGATGTTACCAATAATCTGGAATGATAAAAAAGTAGTCTAGGTAGGAGTATAATATCTAATTATCTATTATATATAAAAGTGAGCAAGATTATTAATAGTTTACTCTAAACAGAGCGCTAGTCAACAATTTAAAAAAGTCTCCATGCTCTGCGGCACTGGTAATATGAAATTTTGCATTCGTGTCGTCAAAAGAACTTCTGCATATCACACAAAAGCTGACTAATTATTGATAATAAGTATTACAACAATAATGTTGTCTTAGGCTTAGAATTTAGTCCAAGACAGGTCTAAGCATGTAAGTTCTGTTGCTTTAAATAAGCTTTTATCTACATTTACTTTTTGCACAAACTTAATACAGGCCCAATTCAGTGGAATACAGACAGACGATAACGGTGATAGGGCGGGTGGTGGAGGAGCACAAGAAGACGCTGATATTTGCTAAACCTGAACTGGACTGGTGTGACCTCGCTGTGCAGGTAGGCTACCAGTTATTTGTTGAAGGTAGGCCCTGGTACGTAAGAAAACCTCGGCATATAACTACTCGGGTTCCCGATTTAGTAGAGTGGTACAGATAATTATTATTTTACAATTAAATAACAAATTCCAATCAAGTAGCGAAAAGAGCAAGATTGTGTGTATAAAAGTGTAGACTAAATCCTGACATTTGTTACAATCTTTCACGGTATGTGGCGGCAAGTTAAGAAATGTTGATTCTTTGGATGGCCATTGGCCAAGTCGGTTCGGACCTGTGGCCTCCTGATAAGAGGAGGCCACAGGTTCGAGTCCCAGCCGGGTCCTTTTCTGATAGTATCCTATGAGAACAGGCTTCTTACCTAAACTTAGCTTTACATCGTTTACAATAATTAATATAGATTCCACAAGAAACTAATTAACCGATCGATATGATGGACTATGATCAGAGATGGACAGTTGCTATAGTTGACCAATATGTTTTTGCACCAGGATATGAATACCATACCACACCATTTGAATCCCCGAGTCAAGAAGCGTATGAATCCATTCTTTGATTTATGTGACCGTCATCTTAACTACTGAGCAGTAGTTAAGCCAAAGACTCGTTACTACTCAATTTCGAATGTAGTTAACTTTTTAGTTTATTCATTTTCTTGCTACATGGCATAAATTTACTTCATGTATTAATTTCAGCTGTTTAACTGGAATGGCTTTAATGATGTGATTGAATTGGACAAAGTAATAACTAAATAACATAACTTCTATTTTTCTATTATTCTATTGTTTACTGTTTAGCCTACTTTAGTCTTTCTTAATCGAAGCGGTTACTCTATCTGACAAGCTAGAGCAATATTTGATGTTTATTTCAGAATTGGGCGCCAGCTGGTTGCGAGAAAGTGAACAGCTGTATGAAGGCTCCCCCATCCAGGCCCTACCCCTGTAACTGGCCCTACTAGCTCACCTATTTAATTAGTTCTTCAGTTATATTGTGCAAATCAAAAGTGAATAAACATTATTTCTTATCATTCTGGTGCATATTCAGTTCTAATTCCAGTCTAGTAATATCTGCTTGACAAAAGTCTATTCCATTTTAGTGTATTCTGTTCTATTTTCTATTACGACACATTCTAGTCACTTCAATTGTACGTTGAAACTATTTATTACTCCATTCTAATCAAATAAATTTATTCTACTATAGGTTTATTTCTAATTATACATTTATAATTAAATCAAATCACTCTATTCTGACACCCTATTAGAATTTTAATACTGCAATTTTTTATGTTAAGTCTTTTTCATCAAATTTAAAGCATTACGTTGTAAATCCGGATGTTAAATTTAATGTTAAATTACTACAAAGATGTTCCTTCTGTAGTTTATATTTTATTTTATTGTGTTTGGCAAATGATAAATTGTTAACTGTAGCAAACTAGCAGGTCTATTCTAAAATATTGAGAATAGGAAGATGGGACATAAAAAGTCAAGTTTAAGCCTTTATATCATTCTTTATTTATTTTACTGTTAGCATAGCCTATTCATACATCATTATAGGCCTACTATGAAAACGTATTTTCTACAGAAATTTTACATCTAGTTGATTTCTCGTTGTTGATATAAGAAGTTGCAAGTTACTATCTTGGCATGAGTTAATAAATTAGTATGACGTTAGTGTCTTAAGTATTCTAAATATACAATTGTCTGTCTTGAAGTTAAGTCCATCATATTTCATCTGCTTTGTGCATTTTTTATACAAAAGAAATAGATTTGTTAAAAATTTGCAAAAGAAATAACATGTGATTATATAAGTCTACTAGATCTGTTATATCTGAATTATTACTGTCTTTAGTAAATTGTTACTGTGTGCATAATTATATTGCGTTCTGTTAATACATCATCTACATTTTTTAACGTTTTCTTACCTTGTGATTATGATGATGAATTAAATATTTACAGATGGTGTACATATCGGCGCTAATTATCAACTTTCATTATCACATCAAAACTTTGAATGCCTATTTATCTATAGGCCGACAAAGAAATCAAGCTATTGTGTTACTATACTTTGGCATGTCAAGGCAAATTTATACTTAACCTCTGAACCTTGTTAGTGTACATTTTTGTAGTGACTTTAGTTTGTATTATTTTTATAACAATTTTGTACAGAAATTGGATGTTTTTGTACCAGTAGTAATTATTATATATTTTGTTTAGATCTTTTCATATATTACTAGGCCTACCTTTTATGGTAAGAGTGCTTTTTGAACGCCATTCGTTTAGTTGATGTACGCCTGTAGAATATGTACTCGTAGTTTTGATAGTAATTATTATGATGTTTTAGTACCATGCAAAAATTACAAACTGTACAATAACAACAACAATTATATTGCTACCCTTGAGAGAGAGTTGTTGAGAGAGAGGCTGAGGATTATGAGAGACTACTTGCTTCATGTGTTTAACTTTAGTAGGTTGTTAAAAGAGAGGCTGAGGATTATGAGAGGAGTGGCATTATGGTTTTAGAAGGTATCATCAAGTATTGATAGCTCTCACATACTTTCCCATGTTACCTTTCTATGTATTCACGTTAGATGCCCCTTACAAACATTTTAAGTTATCAGTTGGTCGATTATCATGCTTCGTAAACTTGATGCATTGTAACATATAATGTGTGACCAATAATGACAGGGTGATGTTTGTTGTAACAGTTACATGAGCCCTGAGCAGAGCAATGGTAACAGAGAGAGAGAGAGAGAGAGAGAGAGAGAGAGAGAGAGATAGAGAGAGAGACGTATATGTTTGTTGTAACAGTTACATGAGCCCTGAGCAGAGCAATGGTAACAGAGGCCTCAACCTTCTCATCATCAATGGTCTGAACTTTTCACTCACTTTATTTTTCTCAACATTTCTTGTCTTGTTTTTTAATGTGTCTGTAATTGGTGTATAAGGTTATACAGTTATTCTGCCAACTCTCATTGTCTTTGCAGTCTCTTCACTAATATTGCCCGTGGCGCAATGTTTTTCACTTTATTATTAATGAATATTCCTCCAGGTGTGAAATCCTACCCTTCAACTTTTATCTGGGGTTTAGTTCATAATATTTGTTACAATGTGTACTCAGGTTAAAAGTCTCATGTCTTTTAGAGTCTGTTTCTTTTTCCACTTGCACTACCTAGCTGTAATGTTTAACTTTCAGCTATAATTATAGTTCTAAAAACGGTTGATGAAAGAAATTCATGCTAGGTTTTGATGGGAATAATATTAAATAAAGCATAGTTGTATCTTGTAATATTAAGATGAAGTGACATTAGCAGCAACTATTTCTAGAACTGATTTGTGGTGTCACAGAGAGAACACTGGATGTAGAAGATATGAGAACCTTTGATGTCTATCAGGATGGTTTGTACTCAGTAGTTAACTTAACATCTGTATGCATTGATTAACATGTCAACTAAAGCTCAACTTCTGTGTATTTTCTTATTATTTTCACAACAGATAGTTTTTTTTAATCAATGAGTTGAGACGTAATTTGAACATTGAGTTTCTGAAAGTCACGGAGCCAGTTGATCTCTATTCTATGCAACCAAACTACGCTTTTAATGTTAACTTGTGCCTCTTCCTATGCTAATATACATGTCATTATCATAATACCCTAAGTCTATTGGGTTATTGTTTAGATTTCACCTAGAATATCAAGTCTACTAATTGTATTCATCAGTTGATCTCAGAGTTTTAATATTATATTCGGTTTCACACTTGAATGCTAGTAGTTTGTACTAGACACAGTATGATAGTGTATTGTGTATTGTGACAGATGCAGCACTGCTGAGGTACCTGGGTGTGGGGCCGGCGGAGAGTCGTCTGCTGCTCATTGCTAGTCAGGACGAGGCCAGCGCCAGGTCAGTGTCTCTCTAGTGTGCTGCCACATGGCAGGTCCACGCTAGGTCAGTATCTCTAGTGTGCTGCCACATGGCAGGTCCACGCTAGGTCAGCATCTCTCTAGTGTGTTGCCACATGGCAGGTCCACGCTAGGTCAGTATCTCTCTAGTGTGCTGCCACATGGCAGGTCCACTCCAGGTCTAGCCCTATATCTTTCACTGATAGACAGTGATAGTATTCTGTTCGATAACGATTAAATTTTGTTCAATATTTTTAGAATTTTTGAATGCAATAGATTAAGTGCTGAGTGTATGTGTGTTACAGACTAAGTGCTAATTGCCGCTCTATGCTGCATGTATTAGTGTTACAAATTAAGTGCTAAGTGCCGCTCTATGCTGCATGTATTTGTTTTACAGATTGAGTGCTAAGTGCCGCTCTATGCTGCATGTATTTGTGTCACAAATTGAGTGCTAAGTGCCGCTCTATGCTGCATGTATTTGTGTTACAGACTAAGTGCTAATTGCCGCTCTATGCAGCATGTATTAATGTTACAGATTAAGTGCTAATTGCCTCTCTATGCTGCATGTATTTGTGTTACAGGTTAAGTGTTAAGTGCCGCTCTATGTTGCATGTATTTGGTGCTACACTGATCGACAGACTTCACTTCAGAGACAACTATGTCATGTTTGGACAGAAAGGGCTCACTCGCGGCAGTGCCATAGAAAATGTTTGTTATTTATTCTACTAAATTATATTAGAAATCGATAAAAATATGAATGAAATATTTATGGATGGTTCTATAGTAATAATTATGGTCATCGGTCAGTCCACCACCAGGAGTCGGTAACAAAGTAGATAATAATAATATTATTTATTAAGTTTTTACGTCTGTTTCCTCATCCAGGTACGATGTCAGAGATTACCCCAACACTAAAGCACATATTACTGGAAACTAGTTCACCCAAAGCGGTTATAGTTTTGAAAGACATTATAGTTTAAAGTGATTGAGAAGAAGCACTGAGTAATCCATGAGATCTACAATTAGTGCTACAGGTAATGGCATGTTCTCTATTGTCTA
>JAQFZF010000921.1:0-15441 GCA_034695365.1 Enchytraeus norvegicus | reverse complement strand
CTACAACTCTTTCATCGGACCACCTTCCAATCATTATCTCAATAAATACTAAAATCAATACCATACCACCACACAGACACCGTTGTTACACAAACTAAAAAAGGCCAATTGGACTGCATTTACCGAAGAAAAATAAAATATCCTAAACAACAATCCAAAACCAACTAACACTCGCATGGGAAACAAAATTCTAACAAATATAATACTACTGGCTGATAGACACCACATTCCTAAAGGCAAACTCAACTCATACCACACACCATTACTAGAGAACACAAATAACAAAATTAAACTACAAAACGAAACAAGAACAGCTAACCCTAAAGATGCTAACACCTCAGACAAGACGCTAACATTCAGCACTGATTAGACAAATCCAGTTGATCTAGAGAACAATTTGCGACAGGATGAATATTAGTTGCAATAGATTTGTGTTTCAAGAATATTCATTGAACTCCAAAATGACTATGGTCTTACTATCGAAATAGTAGATTGAGACCTAACAGAGTATCTGGAGCAAGATGACAGCTTGCATTATACTCGTAATATGGCTTTCCGTTTTATAACCTGGTAAGTTTATCAGAGACGTTATCGTTATTATGTCTACGTTATTTTATTTTCTATCATTATAGAATATATGCTTATATTGTTAATTCAATAAGTTTGACTGATACTTTGTTATAACATCTAATGTTATTCAATGACGTATATGTTATAACATATTATTATTTTCTTGATCAGTGAAAGATTTATGGTCCTGTTCCTCATCTGTTGATGATGATTGGGATGATGCCACACACTGCCTCACTGATCAAGCACGTTAAAGAGTATGAAATATAATGATTAACATGTTTGTTACTTTGTGACAGCGGTGCTGAAGATAAACATGGATATCTGTGGGACCGGCACTACGGCATTTGTCTGGAGAAATATCAACATTCAGACGTAGTGAACAGTGTAGCATTCAATCCAGCGGACCCGCACATGCTTGTGACCGTCAGCGATGATCATACGTTCAAGATCTGGAGGTCAAGAGAGAGGCAATCAGAGCTTAGTAGTAGAGGCAAGTAGCGCTTGTTATAGAGAGGCAATCAGAGCTTAGTAGTAGAGGCAAGTAGCGCTTGTTATAGAGAGGCAGTCAGAGCTGAGTAGTAGAGGCAAGTAGCGCTTGTTATAGAGAGGCAGTCAGAGCTGAGTAGTAGAGGCAAGAAACGCTTGTTATAGAGAATCCGAGCTAATAACGTCTGTTTCAAGAAAGAAAATAATTATATCATATGAATTCAATTTAGAAGGGCCAGGACTATATTGAACAACCTAGGACTGTGAGCTTAGAAAATTCATTTCCCTAAACCCAAACTTGCAGGGGAAATTTGAAAGTGTAACATCAGAATGCCTGAGCAATGTGTTGTCAAAATCCTGGTTGGTTAGTCACTTCTAATTGGTTGCCAAATACAGCGCTATTGTGAATTGTAAAAGATTTTGTGTAATGCAAGCAGAAGCCACTATATATAATCCTTTTTGAGCTGCAGTATATTCTGTAACTGTGTATTTTGTTTGCTTTTTAATGCTTGTGTATTTCTTTTATATACTTAGTCTAGTATTAATCGGAAATACTTATATGCTATTATAAATTGGTGACATTTTGTTCTATTAATTAAAGTATTCATTGTAATTATACCGTTGTACGGGACTCGTTTAATATACAATACTTAATATTACGATTAATACATTATAATTGTTAATTAGTAACATTTTGAAAAGTAATGAAATCGTTCGGGATTAGGGCTGTAAGTACTTGTAAAATATTTAATATGCTGTGTTGTATTGCTGTAAGACAAGAGTCTTTACTGGTCGTTAGAAGCCCTATTACATTAAGCAACAATAAAATAAAGCAAATAGAATTGACAATTGTCATTGGTTCAGGTTTCTGATATCCTGTAGTGTCTGACATGCCATCATCCTTAGATGTGGAAACAAGCGTTAAACTATAAGCTTTAATTATGTACTGTAGTACATCAATTTTTTACCTAAAGCAGTAAAGCTGTACAATATCTGATGTGCTGCCTTGCTTATCAACATTGATGTTAGAAACCGAACCATGGGCCTCTGTAAGACTGGCAAAGTGAGCAACTACTTCACTAAATGACTTTTCAATAGTTAATGATGCTTTATTGTTTAACAATGCTTAAGCTTAAATCGAACTAAATCCGTTTAACTTTAGCTGCTAGTGTGTGCATTTACTCTTGACTATTTAGCAGTTTGATTTAGCATGTAGGCCCTAGTCAGGATTGATCAGCAACGTGCTCATTGGATTGCATAATCATTACGCAATCCAATCGTCACGTTGCTAGTAGTGAGGTTGTTAGTAGTGGAGCTCAGTAGGCCTGCCTTGAAGATCTTTATTGTAATTAATGATTAATCTTTTCACAATTAGTATAAATAATATTAACAATAACAATGTATCCCTGCATGCAAAAGATTTATAACAATTTTTAATTATCAGACTGTTTCTATAGCTGAGCTCAGCTTTGCAAAAAAACCTCGTCTCTGCGCATGCGCATCACGCTAGGCTTCGCCCATGATGCACCCCAGGTATAGGATGTTTGACATTAAAAAACAGGAAAATGGCTCCAATTTTTCATATTTCGACAAAATGCAGTGATTTCTTAAAATATGTATGTAATAAAAGTATAGATACAGGTATTAACTACAAGATGTGCGAATTAGTGTTTTTAATTTGATCTGAAAACTCGTGAAAGACATGAATTTGTGACTTTATGTGTAGAATTACCATTGATTTCATTCAATGTTTGGGTCCAATGCTAATCACTAGAATTTCAAAGACTGAGAAGGTCTATTAAATGGCTATAAAAGATAATTGTCTTGGAGCCTGTGAGTGATCTGTTTTCTGAATTGTTAGGGGATGAGATATAAATAGTGTGTTACAAATTGTTGTATTGAGGTTATTTTGTAAAAATATAATTAAGCATTTGTCTGATTTCTCATGATAGTGCAACAAAAGTTTCATAGCAGTTGGTATGCACATTGACACTGGATTGCATGCTAAATGCAATATAATGTGATTTGTAATCGAGTGTTATGTTATGGTTTCTATAAAATTCAGTGAATATGATGGCATTCGCCGCATGTAATATTATCCAAATGAAACACTCCAACTTCAATCTATCCGTGAAAGCTGAACTTGCATTTCTTCATCTGAAATGATATTAGAGGCCAATAAGCTGGGTTTAAAAATAAAACGGGCTTTAAAAAAAACCCAACCCGCATTTTTTTTGGTTTATTGGGGTTTTTTCAAGGGCCTTTTAAAAACTCCAGCTATGTTATTATAGAAGCTAGTCTCTAGCTAGCATTGTTCCTAGTTGATGCTAAATGTATAGGTAAGACTAAATCTTACAAAATTTACAGAGTAATTAATGGTTTGGACCATTTTGGAATTGAAAGTTTAAAGTTTAAACGAAAACATGAAAATATTTGTGAGTTTTTAGCGATTTTTTAAGCGGGTTTCTTAAAATGGGTCCACCCAAAACAAAACCCAGCCGGTTTTTTTGAGTACGTACCCGGGTGTCCGAACCCCCTGACAATACGGTTCTTGACATAGGGATTTGTAAAATAACGCATAGACAGGATATTTCTCCAGCACGAGTTTTATTGAACCAATGAGATGTTGCGATAGTTCACTTGCTATTAAACTAATGAAAGACGTGCCAGAATACACTTCTACTCTTCTTGATTTCTGCAAAACATACAAATATACACGAGAACTAAAATGTGCACCAAAACATTACAAGAACTAACAACACAACTGCAAATTAACAAAATCTAGTGGATTCTTTTAGTACACGTAGTATAAACTAAAACCATTTATCGCCACACAAAGCAGCAAACAGAACTTTAAAACATTAATTAACCGAGCAAACCAACATTACACAGCCTATGCATCAAATGTATTAAAAATGTGTAATATATTAGTAGGCTACTTATAATAATTATACACGAAACTGTATAAAGGAACATAATCTGTAACATACCGCTCATTGTAATACAATGTGTGCAAAAACTTAAATATCGGAAATTAATTCTGGCATCTCAGCGAGAGGTGGATATGAGAGCTATACCTTTCTTGTAAAGTGCAAGTGTAGGAATAAACTGCTGAGGCCCCAATAGTTTGCAGAAGACTCCCCTCTCTCTAGTACACTGCCAAATGGCAGGTACAAGGTACATATTCTGAAACACAGTCTGCTATCCCACTCACTAATGAGCACTCCATCGATCATTAAGTTGATCCCAAAGGCTATGCCTTTACCACACCTAAAATGTAGCCTTTTTCTTGGAAATATATATTCATACCTCGAGAGGTGGCTATCTCGTTGCCTTCCTCAGTATGAAAATGTCGGCTTTTACGAAACATGTGCAGTTTTCAGTTGGTCTAGTCTCAAATTTCCCGGATCCAACACGGGAAGACTCTCCTACTAATTCTAAAAGAATTCATAACTTGCTTTCTAAAAAATACCTGTTACTGACAATAGCTATAGTCATGTTATCAATACTTTGCAATAAAGTTCTGTTATGCAAATTCAAAGATTCATACACAACACAAACTAAAAGAAAAACATATGCCAAGCAACACATTTAAATAAACAACATAGCAGCGTCAAAGTACTCAAAGAAATAAATATAATTATCTACAAACATATTCAAATATTGTGAAAAGAATCACATATTTTGTGAACAAAAAACACACACAGACGGGCTACATCATATGATTTATGATTTCGTTTATGTTGTGCATATTTTCCCGTTTCTATTTCGATTAACTTTTTAATTTCCAATTATTTTGTATGTGCAATTGTTCATATTGTTTCGTTGTTGAAGTGGTGTGGTGAATAATGATGGATATATTATGGCATCCATTAGTATGACATCAACATTTGCAACCTTGTCCAAACCTATGGGACTTTTATCTTCATTTAATGGCACAAATTGTAGTGTGTCATTAACAGATGATTAAATCAAAAAGTTATAGCCTACAACTTGTTCACAAAAGTGGAGACACTTGAAAACCAAAGCCATTGTAACACCTCAACGGTTATTCAAATATTACCTAGAACACTCGCAGTTCAAACACCAGCGAAGCTGATCAGAGAGTAAACTCTCAAACACACAGAATATAATTTTAATAGGAATAATGGCGTCAACCAAATGACTCAAAGCGCAATATTATCGGGGTTTTCTAATCGTGAAACAGCTGTATAATTTGATCCAGAATTTGTTAACATATGCAATTAATACAAAATGAAACAATCTTCGTCACAAAATGCTTATGTTTGGCATAGTAAAATAAGGCATTGACGATACAATGAAACGGCAAATCTAAACAACGGGAAATAGTACAAAGATTGACCATTTTCAAGTAATTTTTACTAATTTGTATACGAACAAGCATGGTAACCTAATAACTGAAAGAAATGCACAAAATATACGATTTTCAGCATTTTGTTGCTATTTTCAAGCACACAGAGCCTTTTAATATGCAACGCTTCAAATTTGGTTTAGCTAGTGCTTTATCACGAGTTACCTGAGAACAAAACCCGATTAGAAAAATCTTGCTACTTGTATCAACTCTCCTGCACGCCTATCTTTGTATAGGCTACAATGCCGCTACATACATAGCTGATTTTCACAACAAAATGTCTGCTGTATAATATATCAAATTGTTGTCATATGTACGATGGGTAAAGGATACAATAATTGAGAGTTTGAGAAACATATTCGTAACTATAGAATCCAACACGGCATATCTAGAAGTGGCCAAACTTGTACAATACAAGCGACAGAACAAACACTGATTAACAATGAACCTATTAACTTACTAGTAAGCGATACACAAGCACACGAATAAGCAGAAGTAACAGCAAACAAGTACTTAAATCAGAGCACTTTTATTATAGCGATCTAAAATTATAGTAAATAAACAGTTAATACAGATTTAATGTTGTACCCGCTATTGAAAAGTTGAGGATTTCAGCGCTGGTTCAACATGCACACATAGATTAGTTAAATCATAGAATTATAATTTTACACTGAAAATAACAATATGCTACTTCTTACTATTGTAGCATTACTACCACGTAACTTATATTACAGTATAACATTGTAATCCTTAAACCAAATTGCACTAAATTGCAACACAGTAATTCAGCCACTACAGTTGCATAATATCAATTTTACTCATTTAATTATGTTATGCATTAATACTAACAAATTTGATAGCAATCGCCGATTTTCTTAATATTAGTGAAACATACATACTATGGAGTTCTAACAAAAACCTCACATCTACCACTCAGTAATTATAGTTAGTCAAGTTGGCTAACACATAACTTTTTTTAAATCTGCCTTTATAACTCCTATAACATTTAGCACAAAATGCACACAACTAATCGAATCATTTTCATTGATCCTAGTCATCAATTATATGAAACCATTATATACATAGTAGGCCTACAGTACACAAGTCATTGTACAAAGAGATATGTTTCTTCTAACATAAAACTTCTCAAGCTATCAATTAGTACAGTAAGTCCACAATGCAGAACACGCCAGTATAATGTTAAATCTGGTGTGTCCAGATAATTTAATTACAATATTAGTTGAATTAATCTCAAAAACAGAACATCATTATAAGAATTCTTGATATTTACATGAAGAAGACAAAGTTGCACTAAGAGGTACCAACAGAAACGGGAAAACATCAATCATGAGAACCACAAAAAAAAACAAGAACTAGTGCTCATTGGGCGTGTAAATTACTTTATCAAACGGCTCATATATGCAATTGAAAGGCTTACAAAAAAATCCATTTAGGAGAATAGAAAATGAATTGCGAGTTTTTACTATATTGCAATGAAGTAATTTGGAGTCTACAGAAACACTGCAGCACAATTTTCCTCTTCATGTATAGATTCTCATGCCCATATTTGACAAACTTCCAAATACTTTTTTAATACAAAAAATATTAATATAATTGACTACAATTTCACCCAAAATGACATGTTTTTCTATGTTTCGTACTGACAATTTCACTTCAATGCCTTTCGATTGCACAGTCAATATGCTACAAAACACTTAATTATATCTTTAAAAAACTGCTATCAAAAGATATAGTGATAATCATGTTTTTTAACTTTTTTAAAATCTGTACTTTAAGATAACTATAACACGCTGTAACACATAAATTCTTCAATGTTAACATTTCAACAGAACAGCACAGTTTCAGAAGCACTTGACGCAAGGCTTATATATTGACAACACTTCAACCACACATAAACACTAACACTTTGGCAACTGCCACTACCTGCCAGCTCCTGGCAACAGTTACAATGAGTTAGTACCCATTCAATAGGTGCTAGTTGTGATTAATAAAAATGATTATTCAAACATCAATAATCATCTAATAAACCGAACAGAATAACAAATTAATTAATTAGAAGAAAGGATTGCTATATTGTACAGAACCTTAATATTACACATTAAGTAGACTATAAAAAGCTGTAAAGTCAAGTTTAACGTTTGTTTCCATATCCAAGGATACTATCAGAGACAGACCCGGCTGAGAATCAAACCCATGACATCCTGCTCTTCTACCAATATGTTCAGTGTTGTTCGCTATTCGATCAGTTGTTTCGACGTTTATTCTTAATATAATTTCTAGCACATGGGATAGAAATCATTATACCCGATTCACAACAATTGAACATTAATTACACTTCTTCATGAATTTATCTCTCAATCTCCCGTATTTTTTATTACTTTTTACTAATCTTATATTCTACCACTGATCAAGTTCATACAATTACTACAAATCTTGTACATATCTTAGCTTCTTAAACTTAATATTAACTTAAATATTTGATATTGCAGATAACTCTATACACTCGCACTTAGTAACAATCTCACAATTCAGCAGCAGTAATGATAGTGGAACCTTTAACCACGTTTGAAGAGCCATCCTCTACTGTGAGCACACAGAGATGAATCTGCTTCAACAGAGGGCGGCACCAGGAAATAGGGTTTCCCGATATTGCCAAACTCTTTAAGAGAGCATTAACGCACTACAAATGAATGTAAGACTAGGTGATGCATATGTCTTATTAACTACTGCCCGTTGACCATTTTCTTAGATTTATCCACAGAATCTGGCTGGGCCTTACCCCCCTTAGCAGATCTATTAGCCCTGTTACCTTTGTCACTCCCCCCACCTCTCTTAGATGTTGCAACCTCCGACTCCCCGGCCCCGGCGCTGGGAGCCACGGAGGCACTCTGAGCATTGTTAGGCAGTGTGTTAGAGGAAGACGATGAAGAGGCTGGGTCAGCGGCTGAACGATGATTGGTCTCACCCGACCCATTCCCCGATGCCCCGACGTCCCCCACATCGTTAAAACGAGTGTTTCTACCACCCCCACCTCCACCACCCCTACCCCGGCCTCTCCCACCCCTACCACGCTGTGAGGAGGAGCTGAAACCATTGCTGGCTCCATCTGTTACACAATCATGCAACGACATACCATATAATCATATTAACGAATATGTATATGACGCATTTGGATCAATCTGAAGGCCTCAGATTACTATCTCTCTCGAAAGCGTGCCGTCAAATGTGTACATAATGACTTGTCTAATGTAAAGATTATTCTGATACACATTACACAGTCTGATCAAACTTACTAATGAGCACTCAATCGATCAACATGTCGATCCAATCACAAAGGTACATGCCTTAAGAGTGGGAAGATCTGGCTTCTGAGGTGGTTTTCCTGACCCTTCCTAAATATACTTTCTGCATTGGTCGGATACTACTAAAATCAGACTAATGTGCAGTTTTACTCAAATCTGATTTATATGCAGTTTTCAACATTTCAGTTGATCTATTCTCAAGTTCCTAACCCAATACAATACAATGAGGATTTAACGTCCGGTTCCTCACCTGAAGGCGATGTCAGGGACGTCTCAAACAGACTATGCAGCAACAAGCAGTTCCATATCACCAGAAACACACTTCCCAATGCATAGACCGAAGAGAAAGCGAGATCCGAGACAGTGCAAGTCCATTAGCCAGGGCAAGCAAGGGAATCTGATTAAACAGATCTAAGGAGGAAATAAATTGGTTTTCAGCTTACCCTGGAAAGTTGTAATACATGTGCAATGTGTGCATGATCGAAGATCAAGTGGCAATGGATGCCATAGTGTTGGAGCGGTAAACCTGAACGATCGCCTACCAATAGATGATCGAATATCGGGGATAGTAAGGAGATTAGTACCGGAAGAGAGAAGACTGCGAGACGGTTTATAGGGCGTAAGAAGCTCAGTAAGATATGAAGGTTTACCAGAGTGGATAATCTTAAAGGTTAGTGAAGCAATTTTGTATTTTATGAGTTCTGAGATGGGAGCCAATGAAAATTTTTTAGAAGGTCGGCTGTATGAGAGCAGAATTTTGTGGTTTTGCAAGCAACACATGCTAAAGAGTTCTGCAGGCGCTGAAGGCGGATGATAGAAGTGTTATGAAATGGACATTAAATCAGGTAATAATCATAAACCCGATCGATCGTAAATCCGTTCACAATGTATCTCAGAAATTGAGTGCCACTGTAACCGTCTACATAGATTAGAGCTTCTAATCATAAATGAATCATTAAAACCCTTAGATATTCCTATTTGTAAAAATTATAATATTTTAATTTTCTCAACTATGTTATATTCTGAGGTTTCATATGACGTATCGCTACAAATGTATCGGTTTATTTATGACAATTAGTGCATGTTTACTATTACAAACTGCAGAGAGTTAAAAAAATCAAACAGAAGCCCACACATTGTTGTGAAGCTCAGTATATTAATCTCGATATATCATACAGCAATTCTATGTATTTATTATTATTATGTGAAGCCGATTTGATATTTTCAGAAATTATTGAAAACTGTCATATATTAATGATTAACTATGGCGAGTCGAAGGTTGATCTTTACAAAGATGGCGACGCTATCTGAGCCTGTCTCAGCAACCAATGAATGCGCCAGATTTTGAATTTATCCGTTAAACGTGCCTGGACACTATTCTTGGATAAATGAACACGCACCATACTTCACCATTTTCTCTTTCAGCATATGTGCTCTCTGACTGCGTTTTGGTGGACCATCTGGTGTGACATATGCTGTCTGAGATGTCTCTGCTATCGTCGTCAGATGATGAAACGGACGTTAAGCCGTTATTTGATTTTTAAATGCATTTAATTATTGCTAGATTTGAGATGAACAATTACGACTAACCCTGCTCTTGCGTACAAAGTCCTCCAGTGTTGGGTACTCGCTGTCCTGGGCTTGCTTGAACGCTGCCTTGATCTGAACCAGCAGCTTGGAACATGCTGCCGTGTACCTGAGACATCAATCAATCAGTCAATCAATTAAAAATGAATAGAAATATAATGTGTCATTTTCTGGCGATGACATCCTAAACATCCCTAAGGAAATATTTGTAAAGCCTAGCATAGATATATCATTTTTAATTGCTCCTTGTAAGAATGAAGATAAGAAAACTAACCTGGTATGGGCATGTTAATCAACACAACTCCATTGCCAAGACAATCATGCAGGGATTTGTAGAAGGAACCAGATGTAGGGGTAAACAACGTATTATGCTGGATGGATAACATTCTTGAATGGACTAATACGGACCTACAAGTCTTATAAACAATTTATTTGGTGTTGGGTTAAAGTTAGCTTAACTGTGCAGATTGCTAACTGCAAAGATAACTTTATGAAAAACTCCGGATGGTTCCTTCTGTCAATGGTATAACCACCTAGGTCCTAGTAATTTTATCCATCACGTCATCCATTGGCCGACTCGCCGTCGCTCGGTTGCTGTTTGTTTGCTGATAGCGCGTAATATTCAATTTAAACTATCCCAATGGGGTAACTTAACTTAACTGGTCGAGACTCGGCTAATTAATGGTAACTGAGCAGTTAGCTGGAACGAATGTTGCAAAGAAACTGAATTTCGCTAACCTGGGGCTAAATGAGCTTAGTTAGTTTAGACAAAGGGCTAAATTGACATAAGAAACCGGGTACTGGTCCGTCAAACCGAGTACTGGTCCGTCAAACCGAGTACTGGTCCGTCAAACCGAGTACTGGTCCGTCAAACCGAGGATCGTGAAGAATGGCGAAGATTACTACTGCATCGAGTCGCATACCACTACGATACTACGACTGTGGAGGTTACGGGTTGATGCAGATTATAATTTAGAAATGGGACAAAAAACTCGAACACCTTACAAGTATATATGTGCACATTGCTTCTAGCAATGGAGAGTTAAGAAGTTAAACAGTTCTAAGCTAAACCCCGCCGTCAAAACTTAGTATTGAACTTGCGACATATGATTACTAAAGCCTGTATTACCAATTGACCACTGAATAGATTTTTGGATAAGTTATACATATAATTCAATAGTTAAAATCATGTGTTCGAAGTACTACTTTCAATTTAGCTTTCAAATTACAAGAATAGTATTATAGTCATTACTCATTAGTCAATATCAGTAATAATCATGGATTATCAGGCAGAATAAATGATATTTAAAAAAAATGTTAAACCAGCTAAAAGCTAAGTTTAATGTCTCTTAGGTTTAAAGCTAAGTTTATTGCCTCTTAATGTTTCCGTGTTCAAAGATACTGTCACAGACAGGCCCAACTGGGGCTCGAAAAGTGACATCCTGCTCTACAAGCAAGTGTTCTAGCAATCAGACAATCGTGAACAACAATAATAACATTTTATCACAAACACACAGAAATAGGATGTACTTGTAACTTACTCTTTAGGAGTGACAGAATCTTTGATGTAGGCTTTCTCCAGACACTGAAGTGTGTTGATGAGTGCATAAAGGTCAGCTAGGTTATCATACCTGATATATTACACACAAAAAAATTAAATTTCTAAGTATTAATTTCTAAATATTTCTAAATGTAACAGAGACATGATTGCAGGTTAGACAACTATTTGGTTGAAACCTTATGATATTAAATCTAGAAATGTATCTAAAAAAGGTGTGATCTTAAAATATAAGGAAATCTACTCATATAAAACCCATCATATGATTATACTGTTATGCTTTTAAGAGTAAACAATAAAGTGACTAAAGTAAATATGAAAAATGTTTCCTACCTTTTTGCTTGTTACAATTCTAGATACAACAAAACGCAATTACAGTGCTACCGTCATCAATGACAAGATTGAGCACTATGAAACCAGAGCCAAACCAATAAGCAGTAAAAGAAATGTCCTATAATAGTACTGAGCCAAAAATCAGAAAATTCCGTCCCATGCTAAAATTGTTATTAGATCAAAATTTAATATATAATTTTATTTAATATATACTAGGAAAAAAGATTTCTATCCATCTATCTGACGGTCATCACATCCCTTGTGGGACACAACCGCAGGAACCTCGTCTAACCACCTAACCAGCTATCAATCCTCCGTCGAGCATTGAGGACGTGCCCAACATAGTGAGGAAAGAAAACAGGAAAGGTTTCAAGAGTCCTTATAGTCCTGGAAATGGAAAATCATCATGAACGAAAGTCCATGAGTGGATCCCACCCACGGAAATCCTCCGTAAAAAGATTTGCAAATATAATTATATATATTAATATATATTAAGAAATGACACTAAAAATTACTTACTTTTCTCTTTCTCGTGCAGTTTTGTACAGTTTCACTTCCTGCAGCAGAATAAAATGTATGCATATATATTAAATCTTTATAAAGAACACCAGTCTCTGGCTCAAAAAGCATGATTCTTTTTTGCTTCCTGTAACAGCCGATAGACGTTTGCCTAGCTTGCTTAGGAACTCTTCACCTTCTTTCCAAGTATCTCAAAAGCAAGTGAAATGAAACAATATTAGCCTGCCAAGAAAATGCTGCAGTAGCTAGTTTTCTATGTGCCTCAGCACCTCCCGCAGACACCCAAGAAATGCAATTATTGTTATATTAATCTATGTAAATTTATTTAATTTCATCATCCTTAACTGTCGTGAACAACAAGGAATTTAACATTGAATTGCTGTGAACAAAAAGGAATTAGCCTACCAACGACGATACTAAGGAATATAGCATAAAATCTCAAATGCAGCTTCCTACAAACCGAATCAAACAATTTTTGATGATGTGATGAAAATGATATTTAAAAAAATTGATGATGTGATGAAACTAATGAAAACAAATTGGCTTACCTCATATAATTCTGGCCGTGACGCATCTGAAAAAATAATTGAAATAGATAGATCTAGACAACTTCCAGTATGCTTACTGAATGAACTAGTAATTGTAGTACATCATTATTTAAGACACAATTATGATTATTAATCCTAGGTTTTCGTATTAATTTTGAATACAAATGGATATATAAATTGTGATTTGAACTCGCTCTTAACATATAGTGCTTGTTAAAGGCAACTAACGCAAACAATTTTCTTTTCTAGTTATTTTAGATATCTGTACACTAATTACCATTTATTAAGATCAAAATATCTAGAACAGCATAACAACAGATATCTAAACTATAAAATTGAGACAACATATTTGCTTTGTTTTCTTAATTTGAATTATAACATACCAAAACGAAAAATATGTATCAAACTAATTCCGAAACCTAAAACGCCCTTAATGTAATTGTGACTAATTTACTAATGATAAGAATAGGAAAATAATAGAAACCTCTACTTAGAGCGCCGCTTGACGACGATTGGTGAATGGAAGCAAACATAGTAAAACTTGTGCCACTACTGATAAAATAATTCGTCAATCCGCCTAATAAATCGCGTTAGGAATTAAATATTTAACTATTTGTCTATTTTATTTTATTTGTTTACATCAAATTCAATGATTCACTGAAGCGGAACGTAAACAAACATCATGGTGGCTGTGCTGTTATTCTTTTTTACAAGCAATAATTACCCAAATTCAACAACAAAACATTTTCTATTATTAACCTCCCCCCCCCCCCTCCCTCCATTATCTTCATTATATATATATTATAAAAGAGAGAAATAGAGACATTAAATATATTGAGGGGTTCTAGTATAATGCTGTACGGGCTCCCATGATTCAAGTTAAAACTCAAAATGTCTCTAGCTTGTTATCTATCTCTAGCTCAATAGACTTGCTCAAAATCAGCTAATCAGTTTCCGATCAGCTGATTTTGAGCAAGTCACCGCAGCTAGAGATAGATATATGCCGAATTTATCACTATTTTACCAGAATTTATAAGAATTCAATCAATCAATCAAGTAGTTTCTGTATTACTCACCCAGTGACGTCTACCCCCCCCCCCCTCCCGCCACGCCCGACTTGTAGTGGCAGATTCTAAGAGGGGGGTTAAACATAACCAGTGACGGATCTAGGATTTTTGAGGGGGGCGGGGTCAACTACATTTATTTTTAAGGGAGGGCGAAGCAAAAAATGAGGGGGGCAGGCAAAATCGAGGGGGGGCCAAAATGGCAAACTATGCGGATTTAATGCAGAATTTTCTAAAATGTGCCTATTTTTGACATTCACATTTTTTTATTGGCCCCCCTCGGCTCATTTTTCTCAGGGAGATCGATCTCCCAATCCCCCAGAATCTCTCAGTACAAGTGGGGAGGGGGTGGGGGTGGTTAGACGCCACTGGATGAGCATTACAGAAGCTACTGACTGGATTGAGATTGATTGATTAAGTTCCTATAAATTCTGATAAATAATAACTTCGGCATAGATCTATCTCTATCTCTATAGCCTTCCTCAAAATCAGCAGATCAGTGTCCGCTCAGTTGATTTTGAGCAAGTCTACACAGCTAGAGATAGATCTGTCATCTATGCCGATGTTACTAATTACCAGAATTTATAAGAACTCAATCAATTTACTTACACGTATATAAATACTGTTATAATATATGATTCGGATATCTGTCTTTCGCAAATTCCAAATGACAGCAATGCTGTCGTACAATCTAACACTGGCCTTGGTATAATATTATGTAATCACGAATTTATCCTAGTGAATTATGATAGAAAATGTAATTAAAATTTTCAGCAGAATCAAAAGTGGCCTACACATAGTACACAAGAGCGACGCTGCATATCTCAGCGTAAGGTCCTGCTGCCAGTATGGCTGCGTGTATTAGCGACTCTTTCTTGTTGTACTCGTGACGATATCTAAAATATAGAAGGTCTGGCTGTCAGTAGGGCTGCGTGAAGTAGCGACTCTTTCTGGCCCTGTTGAAGTTTCTGGGGGAGAAGGGGGGTCTTTTTGGTTACCAGTTTTGAAGAGCAGCATATTATATGACTTGTCCGGTTTCTTTATTAAATAATTAGGCTAATAGCGATTACAAATATTG
>JAQFZF010000920.1:0-15441 GCA_034695365.1 Enchytraeus norvegicus | reverse complement strand
AAGCAATGCTACCATCCTGTAGCTTCATGTCAGTGATTTGGTACTCACTGGCTGCACCAAGAGCAACGCATACAGATATTTTTGCATTGAACTGAAGCTTTATATTGTCAATACATCAGAACATTTATCTAACATAGTTTGAAGACCTTGTACAGTAGGAGAGATTAAGAATATATCGTCAACATACATAATAATTCCCACAAAGTAACCCCACCCCCATTGTGCAACCTGCTTTTGTTTCTTTTATTTTAGTTATACATGGATCAACTAGAACATTAAAAAGTGCTGGAGAGAGTAAGCCCCCTGCCTTACTCCACTTTTGACATCAAATGCATCAGATAAAACGTTATTCCAACGAACTCGGTTTGTCAAATTGGAGTACCAATTTTCTAGTACCAGAACCACCCACGGTGGAATGCCTTTTTTTAATAAAGCTGTGAAGAGTTTAAAATGATTGACTCTGTCGAAAGCCTTTGTTAAAGCAAAAATGCATAGCAACTACAATACATTACATATAGCCTATCAGAACATAGAATTGAATCAGATACTAATTATAGAGTTTCAGTTTTCAACTGGAGAATAAAATGTCTAATCATTTAAGTGGTGTTTTTTGTCAACCACAATTTCTATACCAGTGTCGCGGCCGGTCTTCGAGACTGCTTTACAAAATCAGGTTCAGATCTGTTAAATGACTATGTTGTACAATGTACTGTGCAGTGTGTACACAGGACTGCTGCTGGCATCTGGCGAGTCACATTTCTGTTCACCAAATAATTGATCCATTGGTATATTAAATTTTGTCTCTTTACAGCGCGTAATCGAAAGCTAGCGCGGCATTCGACCAGTATTCCATCTTCTCGCCACCGATGCGTACCCGTGCCAAGGGATGCTGGGTGTTTCTGTCTTTTAACCCGAGATTCGGGCCTGAATTAGTTGATCCTTAGGCTAGCACGTTATCAAGTTGGCCATTACTCCATCCGTGATGGCCGACTGGTATTGCATTCGACGACACAACACATACATATAGAAGGTGAGTCTTAGCAAGCCTCGTGAATCATATCAGAGACAGGCCCTACTCTTAATTCTTCACGAAATATTTACCAAAAGTCTTACGCAAGTTGCGATTGTACGTGTACCTGATTCCATTCCAGGTTGTGTCTATCAGAGAGTAAACTCGCGTAAGTAATCTACAACGGGTCAATCAATCCTCCAATTCTTCCTGTGTTGGTAAACTTTAGGTTTGCTAACTGTACGGAATTTGTCCTGACTGCATAGTGTGTCCGGAAACTGGAATAGGGTCAATCCGGACAATACATTGTCTGTCCGGAAAACTGAAAGGAATAGGTATTAATAGACATATATTAAATCATAACTTTGAAGGCGCTCGGCCGTAATACTGACGGTGTCCGGAATAGTCTTCATCAAAAGTTGGCAACTCTAGTAAATTTTGAATCTATGAGTACGTAGTTAGTGATTGGCTAGATTACTGAGGAAGATTGCGAAGCTTACCAGGCGTATGTTATTCAACAATTAAATTTGATAGTATAAAGTGGGACTGGCGACCTCATCGCTACATTAATGATCTTGTTACCTGTCCACTGGAATCGCTTTGAATCAGGATCAGTTCAGCGTTTACGTTCGGTAACGAATATGGCACATCCCATTCCCTTTACCCTTTAGAGATCATTATTCACTCGTTTTAAGCGCAAGTCAACTATCTAATAGGAAGACATAGGCGTATCTAGAAATTCTATACAAGTAATGGGCGGCTTCTTTTACATGATTTCTAATCGAGGGGGTGAAGATTTAAGCGAGGTTTATCGAAGGGTGGGGTCAAGGCCCGGCCCGCCCAAGGGTCCAATATATGCATTTATTAGAATTTGACAAATTGATATAATGTTCAAATCGAGGATTCGAGGCGGGGGAAATACCCCTTTAGGTCGGTGGGGAACATGATCCCCCTCCCCCCTAAATCCGCGCTTGGTATGGCCTACAATGTACTTACATGTACATGATAGGCCTACATGTAAACCGAATGCATGCAGATGATAGATAAAGGGCGTCACACACGGTTCCAATATAATATCGGTCAGTGTGAGTAGGATTCTTAGTTACGCTTAATGTGTAGTAAAACTCGTCTATTTAATTATTTAATTCATGATGTTGTAATCAGCCTATTTCTCTTTTTAGCTTGTGCACTGCAAGTTGCCTGATCGACGACAATTCATTTCGGTCACAATCTGCTATTGCTCATCTTAACAGGCACACATCAGCTATTTCCAATATAGTATCGGTCAGTGTGAGTAGGATTCTAAGCTAGCCTTCGATTAATACGTATTAAAACTCGTGTAATATAATTATTAGACATTTTGATAGATTTTCGTAAAACGCCGCCCAATACGTCATTGGGTAACTGTAGGATTAGGCTATGAGGTTTCTTACAATACGAAATCATATACAACATATTAAATATTTGTTATTTTTATTCCCATGTTGGTTCCGGTCAACTTGAGAATCTAGGCCAGCCTCCTTAGATATTTTGTAGTAAAATATTCGGTTTTATGGTTAATTATGTATTTGTAGTACTGTATTTCGTATATATTTTGATGACTCTAAGCTTAACTAGGCTATCTGCGGTTGACAGATGGATTTCAAATAAAGGAATGTTATATTTCATTATGGATAAATGGACATAACCTTGTTTGGCACTGCTAATTTTGTTTGAGTGGAATTGATTGTACTGTTGAGAACGTCCTTGGTATCTTAGTCAGATGATGAAACGGACGTTAAGTGAAACTCATATTCTAAATTTCCAGATTTTGGCGAGGTCCGGCCACCCCGGTTGTTGCATATGGTAGGATCGGCTAATAAATCATTCAGTGCTCAAAAGCGTTCCTGAAACTTAACTTATGAGTGTGCATATCAACCTATCCTATATAATAATTCCATAATCCCGTTGCGCGTTACGCGTTACAGTATCATAGTGAAGTTGTGCTACAGTATAATGATTGAGACTACACTGCTCGGGTTGGTTGTCTATTGTCTGGGTCATGCCAGTATCTGAGTGTGACTGTGAGTCATTGTCCTGTGTGTTGTATGGGTCATTTTGTATGGCCCGTAGGTCTGCTGCAGCGGAGCTAAGGAATTAGAAGAGAAGTTGAGCAGAGCGGAGGCCCCATTGGGTTGGCGGGAGGGGGGGGGGGCGTGCGTCCCAAAAAAATAAATCAACATTTGTGAAATGTTCTTTATAAAGCCTTTTATCAAAGTCCTTTTCACTAGGCTTTTTCACTTTTCAGTTCTTTTTACGCGTTACGCGTTACGTTTCTGGGACAATTTCTGATTGAGACAACGCGAGCCGCAACCTATTGTAGGCCTGCGGTCGTGGCATATATTGAAGCCGCCCGAGTTGTGGGCCGTGAATAATTGTTTTGCTAATTATTGTTGTTTGATCGCTGATTCTTGGTCACTTACTGTGTGGGCTATTGCCTGATGTGAAATGTGCTAATTGTTGTCTGTCTGCTGGCTCTGGGTCACTTACTGTATGGGTTATAGTCTGATGTTGAATATTCTGTAGAGAGCCTTTTTAAGGCTTTACTACTAGTCAGTATATAATTCTGATTGATATTCCACCTTTGTTGCATGGTTAGAGAATCTTAAATTAGAGAACCCGGAATAAACGTTGGCCTGAGTACTACAAAACTGCTTTTTAAAATAATTACTTACTGTAACTGTTTGTACAAATTTGACTCGATATATTTATGTAGAATATCTATATTGTTATTGCATACAGTGTTATCTTTTGTGAAATTTTTGCTCTAGCAAGTCAAAGATATCTTTCTTGTTTAAACCATCCAGTAAAAGCTCACATTGATAGGGATTTTATTAAAAATATCAATAATTTTGTCTCTTTAGGCACGATTTAGATATGAAATTTGAATGATATTATATATTCTTGTAAAATTGGAAAATGTCAGATGGCCTACTATAAATTGGCTTACTTGCATATAAATTTGTGAATTTAATGATAATATCGTTTCGGTCTCGGTTTTCTCTGTACACGGTGTAGGCCATAATGAGAGCCTTGATAAAACTACAATTTCCAAAATAGATAAATCGAGAAGGTCATTAGAATTTTTATGAGATTACGAAGTCTTTAGGTCTTTAGGAAGAAAACAACCTGTGGTTACGTGAACTTTTTCTCAAAGTAATCGTTGTAAAGCCCTCTCCTAACGATCCGTGTAATAGAAATAAATTATTGGGCGCATTGCTGTAATTGTCTCAAGAGATTCGATGTACTTGAATAATAATTATTCTCTGATGTCCAAATTTCAGACTACAGTATATTTTGATATAACTTCGGCAGTTTCTTGTTTAGCATTTTTGTATCTGTGGTCAGCTATAGTGGAGGAACACGAGCCCACGTAATTCGAACACTTTTCAATTGGATAGGTAAGCCTATTATATAGGCTAATTGTGTTTACTTAAGACCTTCGAGAATTTCTGGGTTTATCTCTGTTTCCAAAATGGTAATACCAGTCTTTCTGTATATATAGTTTCAAAATTGAGACAAAAATCGATCTGTAGACAAACCAAAAACAGGTGATTCGGAAGACCCGACTGAAGCAGATGCTGAGGAAAGCACGGAAAATCAAGTCAAAAGCCAGATCGCCTCAAGCTAATGGCTACATTTTTGATGCGGTAGGGACATAGCTATTTTATTAACTTGTTGTCCAATATAGTAAAGCTGTGAAGCTAAGTTTAACGTCTGTTTCCGTATCAGAGGATACTTTCAAAGACGGACCCGGTTGGGAATCGAACCCATGACCTCTTGCTTATCAGGCAAGCTTGCTATCGACTCGACCATCCAGCCGGGACACATTAGTGCACATTAGTGAGCGCGGTGCCAGACTGTGAGTAGGATTCTGTGCCTTGAAAGTGCCAGATAGAGCTTAGCTGTAGGCCTAATTATAAAGGGTAGTCTGTCATTCGGTTAACACGTTAACGCGTACAAAGGGCCAAATAAGCCTTCCAGCCCTGCATGGGTTGGTTAATGGGAAGCATTAGTAAGTAGTAGCTGACTGCTTACAGTAGAAGAGGTTAAGCAAAGGTTAAGCACGGTTCTGGCGTATGATCGTTATGGATCGAAAGTGATGCTGACGACCTTGCCGATGGACTAACGACCATCACCTGTGTCCTGAGAAACTGAGAACCTGTGTCCTGAGAAACTCCTCACTAGGAGTTAGTATTGACTCGCCGATACTTTGATCTTCTGGAACATATCTATCTAATTTTCATTCGTCTTTAGCTTACATAGGCCTAAGTATTAGTCATTTTGACTTGTAAGTTTGTATATTTGAGCTGAATTGGCCGTTAAATTCCCTAAAGAACTCAATACTGAGGACTCGTTCCCAGGGGCGGCGGCGGGTTGGTAAGTACTGGGGGGGGAGGTCCACCCCCAAGTACCTACCCCCTCCTCCCCCTCTAGAGAAAAACTCAACGGATCTGGACGAATTGTATGGGCGGCTTAGGAGGACCTGGGGGGATCCGGACCCCTGGACCCCCCCGGCCAGCGCCGCCCCTGCTCGTTCCATGGGCGTTAAACAGCTAATCCAGGTTTAATTGAGTCACATCCGCCGCAAATTAATTTGCGAGGTTTCGTGTGTTTGAATTGTAAATCCTGTCAGGTTCAAACCATAATTCCACGGCTTCTGGCATCGCGTTTAATATTTCGCTTAATTAATGGAAGAGTCTGAGCCAGTGGCGCCTCGGTTAGTCGTCTGGATCTGGTCCCATAGATTCTCGATTCGAATCTCAGGGCTTATCAGTCATTAATGTGCGTCCCGGCCTCGAAACTGACGTTAAAATAGTTTGCCCATAGCTTTTGATTACTTGCTCAGCATTCTGATATCCTTTGAGGTGCTGCCTTCATCAAACTGCTTTATTCTCCATTAGAGAGAAACTGAAAAGTCCCTCAGAAAACCTCAATAACCACTAACTTTATCTTAACGTTCAGTAATTTGCATTATAGCTGTTATTTATGAATGTATGTTATATATGTATTATTGTTTACTGAAAATGTGTATACATGTATGATGCATAATTGTGGTTGTGAAATATAATAGGTCTAATTGACTAACTAACCACTGCCAAGAGCTGTAGTCAGTGTACAATACATTTAGTACGATACGCGTGGGATGATTGTACATTATTGTCCCGATCGGATAGTGGAGTCAGCAACAGGCTTGGTCGATAAACAGGGTAACACGGGTTCCAGTCTCAGTCGGGTCCGTTTCTGACAGTATCTTTCGACACGGAAACAGTCGCAAAACTTGGCTTAACAGCTTTCACACTTAATCCAAATTCAGAAATGAATTTCGGCCTTCTCATCGAATGACGTGTTGGCCGGAAACTTCATAATGAAAAGCATACGAAAAATAAATAACTAAAACTGTTGGTATCCTGTAGTTCAGTTACTATGTGGTTAGCTTTTACTTTTATACACCTATAAGTCAGTTATTTTAATTGCTATTGGATGATTTCTTACCTAGATTAACTTGTCGGCTGGGCTCCTATACTAGCAAAAATAAAATGTTAAAATAATAATCTTAATATTAATTTAAAGCTAGGGACTATATAAACACGTGTATAGCGGTACGAAAACGTTATAATGTTATAAATGTGATAGGCCTACTTGGAATACATTATTGCAATATGGTAAAGTCCGTTTCACCATCTGACGACGATATCAGGGATGTCTCCAACTGTACAAGAAATACTCACTGTCCACTCAAACGCACTAGTGTTGAATGAGAACATGAGTTCATACTGATCAAACATGGTGCAAGTCCATTTATAACAAAACCAACGGCAATAAATAAAATATTTATATTGCTATTTCAGAATCAGACATGGATACATACTTACTAGTCGACGATAGAATAATCTTGCCAGAACAAAACGAAACCCTGTACCAATCCCTCAACAAATGGTTCAATCATTCCTCAGTTGACTTTGAACCCACGATCCCTTCTTTAAAACCACAATTGGGCAATCAACGATATGCCTGTGCCAAATTCTACTCCTTTGCCATCAATTCCCTTTTCTCGGGACCAATCTGTATTTTAGGTTTCATCGGCAACTCTCTTTCCTTCTTCGTTCTCTCTCGAGATCGGAACACATCTTCGGTAGCTGCCTTTCTACTACGCTCTCTTGCCTTGGCAGACAATTTCTTTCTCCTCAATTGGTTCACACAGTTTTCCATGGCCGATGCTTTTTCCTACACGGGTGTGGATAGAAGGGTCCTGACCCCAGGTTGGCTGTATGTGAGGACCTACGGGTACCCGCTAATGTTTGTGGGGCAGACCACCACGATATGGTTGACGGTGCTGATCGCTGCCAGTCGCCACATAGCAGTGTGCATGCCATACAGGTATTTGTTCTTTTTAGCCTCTATTTCCTGCTGACGTCCCTAATGTCACCGTCGGATGATGAAACGGAAGATTATTTCTCGTTGATTGATTGTTAACAATTCAATAATAGACTGATTGCCATGAGCGCAACTGATGCCGCTTTCAGGTGAGAAACCTGGCGTCAAAACTTCAATGTATCGCACTATATAGACTATGTGCACTTGGGACAGTATAGATTATATTTCTATTAAGGCTCTAACGGTCTTGCCGAACAGAAAATCCAAGTTTGTGGCAATTGTATTTCGATCAATCAGTCAGAAAATGTTGTAGGCCTATAAGTAGCTTAAAAAATATCTCGAAAGCGCTTTGAGTTTGGATTGTATTTAGAAATACAACGAGTTTTTAGTTGAGATTTAACTATGAGGACATGACTGGTCTATAGCAGACTGTTTCAAACTCTGGGCTGATTAGCATGCACCTGCACTTAAGCTCATTTATACGAATAAAGGATAAAGTCAAAATTAACATCAGCAGCGCGGCGTACTGGCTGCATCAGTGACGGGTGAGCCCTTGGATTCGAACAGAGAACCTGTAGAGCACGAGCCTCACACTGAGCCTATGTGCTACTGGCCCAGGACAACTGTAACGATGCAACTGTCCAACATCAATTGTGTCCAATCGATGTTAGACAGAGTCATTCTCATTTTAAATTCTTGTCTTTCTGCTAACACTAGCTAGAGATTCGAACGTCACACCCATGGAACACAGACGTAACCTTTATTTATTTTGTCTTAAATCAAAATCTTAATTTGATGCGAGTCTTTAATGCTACACGATATATTACGATGTTTGCTAGACAAATTTAGATAAATTAAAAATTTAAGCATTTCATGCTAAGCCGTTATAGCGTACCACGCGTTGGAAAAGTTTGCTGGACTTATTTGGATCGTGTGACATTTGTATCAATCTGTCGACCCCGGTATCTGACAGGTAGATATTATTAGATGTGTTATGTAAGGGAAAATACACGCTATATACATCGCTCTATCATGTCGGCTTGTCACTGTGTGTTCAGTGCTCAAATTAATGGGAGGAGGGGAGAGAAGACGGGCCCATTGGCCTCGCCGTCCCCCACAGTATCCATAGATTTTTGGGTCTCTGGGCGCCGGATGCTATATTACCCTATGTAATGTTTATATCGCCTATTTTGCCCTATTTTAATTATGAGTTTATTTTTATTTATCTAATTGATTTTGAAATTTTCCTTTTCTTTACTTTGAGGGTTAGGTTTGGTGGTTGAATTTAGATTTTGACAATATTTTTAAATTTTAATACAAAGGGCAACTTTTCACCCATAAGTATGACAAAGGTCATGGTTAAATCAAGTTCTCCAAAATTTGCTCCAACCTCGGGGCCCCCAGCAGATTACCTCACGAAATTGCTTTCTTATATTTCAAGCACTGTTTGTGGTCTGATCTTACTGTGAGGAAAAAATTCTTAAAGCAACAATAAGAAGAAAAATTCATAAGAGTGATTTTTGCATTCGTATAATTTCACAAGTGACATAAGCAGTTGTTTAAAATTGTTCATGATTTTTGTAGTCTGCCTTCCAATTGGTCCATTGCGTTTTTGGAGATGCGTGGAAAGTAAGGTAGTACACGTCAAATATTTCAGGGCGCTAATGTATTGGAAATTTGACATTTACGGTATGTTTAAATTCTTCTCTCCACGGTAGTTTATATTCATATTTTTCGCTCTCTCGGCTACACTGCTAAAATGAAATTGGTTTTAATTGAGGCTCCTTATACTTTCCCTAGGAATCGAAATTTCTCTATATCAGCACTGTCGTTTTTTTCAAAAGGCAACACTTTTGATGCACTACGTGCATTGGGCGCCTTATCCAGTATTTCTCACGTATTATCTGTTCTTTCAAACATTCCAAGAATCTCAATTGAAACCAATCTCTATTGCGTGCTCTGGTACAGTAATACACTGCTGGTCACTTTGTAACTTTGTCAACTAAACTTTGCTGTAATAAGCTTAACCACAATCTTTGCGACTGCAGTGCTCGATTGTGCTGAACCGTCTTGAAGAGAAACTTTGTGCTTCTGAATCGTGACATTAAGCACTCTCTAACTTACATGTACTTACATTTTTACCTGTTCATTCAAAGTGACACGAGTTTTGAATCCAGGCCTTTTCAATTCTTTGCATCAGATAGAGTGCGCACACCTTTCAGTTGGACTGACATGGTATCGTATTCTAAATTTGTAACTAACAAGTTTTCACCGCCGAGGGCCCATCCTGATAAGTAAGTCGTTACTGGCGCTTGTTGAGCTTCATCATGAATTTTACAGTAATATTCGCTTGTAAACGAACTACAATATCTGTTTGTAAGACCACAAGCTCATTTTCAAAGAATCTTGTACATATAGAACTAAACATTTAAAATTACAAATTAGAGTAAATGTCTCATATCTGCAAATTTTGAAAGGTATTAAACGAAAGAGAGGCTTAAATAAATTTGTAGGAATTCATTACATATCATTAAGCCTGTCATGTAGGCTTTAAATTAAGTGGGGGGGGGGGGGGGGGGGGTTAGCGACATCGGTTGAGCAACTTGAGTGTTCGGCTCAGAAGCAAGTAATCCAAGATCGTATCACATGTCAGTCAACATGGTTTTCTGGAGGTTTAGCGTGTACCTGCGCTAGCAGCACTGTCGCGCTATCAAAATTAAAAGGTACGATTAATCATGGAGTGCAAATAATAATAATATACAAAGCAACAGCAACTAATAAAGGAAATTGGCATGTGCGTTCTGTCGTTTGATAAAAAAAATACGAATAATAAAATAGAGAAAGATTTGATTCAGCTGTGGTTGTTGTTGCTCATCCAGGATGACAGCCATAGTGCTGATTCATCATTAACAGGGGTGCAGGGCGCACCCTTAGACGTCAGGCAGCTATGTCTCCTGGCAGGGATATCTTCATAGATCCGGGTATTGAGAGTTGAGCTAAGATCAACAACTCCTCAGAGTACGACGTAAGCCGCCATCCACCTGTGAAGATCCCGCCATGGTGTGCTCTCCCAATAGGGAGAAAGAATAATTATTCTGTTGCAGGGATAGAAAAACATGATACGAATTGTAATTCAGGCTCCACCTCGTGTGGGTTGTATGTTTAGGGGCCTGAATATGTAATCAGCTTGTTAAATGAAGGCGATCAAATTCGACTTTTCAAGAAATCCCTGAAATACATATACATTTTAAATTTTAGAGTTGCTCAAGTGTCTGTTAACGTTGGTTGACATCCTCCGACAAACATAATTGATGGATATTCATGTTCCTATTTTTTTTACTGAAACTATATAAAAGCATACTATTTTAGACCTATATATTTGAGATTCAAATTCGTTATTTCAAAGAATCACCGCAATTCAAAAACAATTTCAGAAAAGCTACCAACGCTAATGGTTTCTAAAATCTAAGACTAAACTTTAATTATGATGAATGAGTATTCTTGTATAATGAAGCTTGAATTATAAAGAAATGCATCTTTTCTAAGAATTCTAGACATAAATAAATAGGCCATATAAAAATAGCAAATGTGGCAAATAGCAAATATCAAATGAAATATGATACCGAATTTGATTTGATTTGACGTTTAATCATTCAGCAAGATCGGCCTAAATTTGTTTATCAAATTGACATCTAGTTTCATCTAATTGCATCAAAGGTCAATCCTACTAAAAAATTTAGCCTATCTAAGTTAAATTAGAGATCAATATAATAATTATTCTTATATTAATTTATTTATCAAATTAACAGATAACTTCATATCATATTCTACTTAAGTTTAATGCTAAATGATTATAAAATGTGTCCATATTATGTATAGTCTATCAATTATGTTTCAAAATTTGGTATACAATTATTTTATTATTAGGCCCAATAAAGTAAAATTTACTCTATGTAGCAGCAGGTATGGCTAAAAATAATACGTTAGTCAAATATTTGTCATATATGTGTTAGCATCTTCACCCTTCAGTGCAATATATCCGTTTGTCGTCTCTTACAACACACAAACATTTCTCGCTTGGTCTATTCTCAATTTGTCGGACCAAGCACTAGTAACGTATAGAAAAAACAAAATCAAGTGAAAACGAGAATTTTATCTAAATGTTCTAAGAGTCTACCTCTGTTGGAGGCCTACTATAATTGTACCGAAAGCAGCTAAACAATAGTAAACATTAACTTGACAAATTTAAGGAAATGTCTTTCAGCACTTTACATGTCTTACAAATGTCGTAAAGAGATAGGGTATGTCAAAGTTCTGTAAATATTACACATTACCAGGACTGCCGTAATCCAATATGAAGACAAAGGCGGATTTAGGAATTCTTAGTGGCGGAGGGGGGTGAAAGTTCGTTTTAGCTTAATTTTTTCTTGAGGGGCATATCAAATCGAGGTCGATGAAAGTTGGTGACGTGGGCCAAAAATTGGTATTTAATGGATCAATAGTAATAATTTTAAAATCGAGGGGAGGCCAAGTCTAGCCCCGCCCCCTCTTAGGTTGACGGGGGGGGGGGCGCCTCCTGTACCCCTAGAGCAGCGCCTGATTAGCTTACAGATAGAGTATCAACATTTTATGTGTATGTCATAGAAAATGATGAATTTGATGTTGAGTGGGCCTAGAAATGTCAAACATATAGCTGCTCAGGTGACCAATGATTATATTGGATGAATAAGAAAAGAGATTCTCAGATGAAACAATGAAGATCCGGCCAGTGGCGTAGCGAAACAAAGTGGCGCCTGAATCGAATTTTATTTTTTCTGAAATGAGGACCTTTTTAAATCGATTGTTGCGCTCGCTAAGAAAGTAATTTAGTCATGATTTTCCAAAATGGCGCCCTATTTCCGAAAATGGCGCCCCTGGAACAAGTGGCGACTGGGACGGTTCCCCCCCCCCCCCCCTCGCAACGGTACTGGATCCGACTTTTTCACTTTTCGCATGTATTCCTTATCACCGTAGTGTTAAAGTTTGAAAGCAGCTTTCTCTAGCATAACTGTCTAACGGCTCAGCCAAGACAAAGTACAAAAAATAATAGAAAATAGAAAAACTAGAATAATTAGACTAGACTAATATTATGAACTAATATGAAAATAATTAGGAAAATTAAAAGCCTGCAGGCTATGGTAGAATAAATAGTTAAAGGATTATTAAAAGAAAAAAGTTAATAAGCGATGGATGAACACATTGAACAGTCGTATAGATTACGAATCGGCCGTTAAATGTGCTTGTATTGATTGAATGATTCTTTATTCAACAAGAGCAAAAAAGTAGACTATTTTTCTCTACTATTCTACTAATTTTCGTTCCAGCAGAAATAGCAATACTTTTCTGAAAGATTGGTCAATTGTTGCCCTGCTTTTGCTATAATAGCGTCCATTGTCCAACAGTTTCTCGAAATTACCGAGTTCCTGAGTGGACGGAAATTCGACTGTTTTTACGAAGACAGAAGATGGACCCCCTCCCCCATCTTCTGTCCTCAAAGATGAGGGGTCTAATTTACATAGATCTGTAAAAGAAAATAACACTTTGTCCAGATTTGAGTTCACATGAATAGAAGCATAAAGTCGGACATTGATATAGCTAGTTAAGATTGTTATGAAAAAATAAGTAATTCGAATTGAGACATTATTTTGTTTACTTGAGACATTATATTTTCATTTTTATCGTTGTAACTTGGAGCACGTGCGTACGACGTGATAAGCATAATTATTATTACTTTTTCGAATACAGCGCCATGTCAAATCTCGCAAAAATGAAATCATCAATATCAACTGGAATTCGCAACCCGACAGTGTGGTTCTATTAAATAGTGTGACTGCTTTTAAACGTCGGTTATTTGACATTGATTTTAACAAGTATTTGATTCTTAAAACGGACAGTTGATATTGATAATTATAGGGCGTTCTTTCCGGTTGTTTTAAAAATATTATTTAGTTAGTTTTATTTTTGCATAGCAAATTGAATGTATTTTATGAGTTTTATTTACCGGTAATTGATTTTATTGTTTGGGGTGTATGGCAGAGCCTATATGTCAGAGCCAATAAATTATGAATATAAGGCCTAGGTAAATTAGGGGGGGGGAGAGGTCCAAGTGTTCGAATCATAGCTAGGCTAATTGAGATCCGTCAAAATGATATTGGGGGCCGAAAGGTGAATATCGAAACAACAACGCTTCAACCATTAGTTTTATCATATCAGGGGATACGGATCCCCGGAGCCCTCAAATCTCTGGATAGTATAACCCGGTTACCACCTTCCCAGGCTCGTTGCCAGCGCTGGGGAAGCTGGAGCTCCAGCCCCAGCACCAAACCTTAGCCCCAGCGTCATTCTGTAGCCCCAGCAGTTCAGTTCACGTTTTAATGAAAATGAAATATAAATGAAATCCTGACCGTGTGATGTTAATAATAAAAAAATACATAAGTTATTTTAGAGATGTTTCAAATGTAGAGTGGTAATTGAAATGTAGAATTCATGAGCAAAATTTGATGCTGAGGATATTGTGTAACTTTGTAAACAATCATTTTTTTACAAAATTGCAATACAATATAACACAAAATAACCCAGAAATAAAATTTAATAATAATTCATGCAATGGTCTAGACTTACTAGACTAGAGGGGTTAATTTCATTAATTTGTTAATTGTTAATAAGAAAATAAGTTTACAATAAATTTAATGACAATAGTACTTAATTAGCATTATGCAATATTAATTAGTGCCGTATTGGTATTATGCAGCTCACACCCTGGGTGTATCAACAGCATTATGCGACAATAGTTTTTCTTGTCTAACCGCGTATTGAGGTCAAATAGGGTGTTAGGGTGTTGTCAATGAAGCATGAGAGAAAGAACAATCTGGTAGTTCTTACATTTGAGAAAGGTCAAAAGCAGTCACTTTTTTTAATCGTAGGCCTATATATTCACACGTGACATAAGCACATGTATTCTAGTTTCCTTGCTTGTGTGGCTGTTTTTGTGATTATAATTATTATTAGTAGTCCACTCCATGATTTATCGTACTTTTGAGCATGTAGCGCCTATAGTATTCTAGCCTAGTAGCCTGCCATATACCACAACCTATGTGGCAGACCTCTGCTAATCTGGAATATTGGGCGTCCAATTGGTCGAGTACACAAGAAGTCATGGCGCAGACCACTCTACCCCTCCCTCACTGCAGCAGGATAAACCTTTCAGGCACTCTGGGATATTGATTAACCAATCCGGTATTTGAAATTGGATCATTTGCTTCGGAGGCTAACACTCTAACCACTCGTCCGTATCGGTTCCCCTCCATGTTTGCATAGATGACTTTGTGCAGTGATTTTCGCAACGATCGCATCATCGCATTTCACTTTGATTTTTCTATTTAGACTGTATAGGGACTAACATTGCTGTCGCAGTGTCACTAAATATACAATACAATACAAAAGGAAATTTTAATAGCGCCTATATAGAGGGGAAAGGGGCAATAGTGACAGGCGGGCAAGAGTAACACCCAGTCTTTATAAAAATCCATTAACTAAAAAGAAAAAGAGAGTTAGCCAATTTGTTCTTAGAGGGGTTATTGTTCTTTGTTGCTGACAAACAATTGGTTATTATTACGATAGAAGCCCTCAGGAAGTTGGTCGTTTTATTCACCTATCGACTTCTCACTGCTTTTGACATTAACATCACACATAATTTGAACGATGGTACACACCATGAAATATATATTTCTTTATGCTAAAGTTGTTATTAAGCGAGTTAAAAAATGTTGTTTTCTGTGCTTGTGGACGATTTATAGATATATATTTATATAGAGATATATATTTACTTAATGTTGATGGCAGTACCTGTCATTGGGGCAAGAGTAACAGTATATTTTGGCAAGAGTAACAGTATGTGTACTAGCATATTAACAGTAGGCATGTCATATTTGCCCTCCCCCCATACGGGGGGGGGGGGGGGGGGGGGGGGGGGCCAG
>JAQFZF010000919.1:0-15442 GCA_034695365.1 Enchytraeus norvegicus | reverse complement strand
ATATGAAAAAAATAGTCAAAAAAATTCGGGGGGGGGTTT
Organism: Enchytraeus norvegicus; assembly: GCA_034695365.1. Lineage (NCBI taxonomy): Eukaryota > Metazoa > Annelida > Clitellata > Enchytraeida > Enchytraeidae > Enchytraeus > Enchytraeus norvegicus. Next base: position 15,403 of record JAQFZF010000919.1, on the reverse strand, counting down.
AAACCCTTAACCCACCCCCCCTGGCTACGGCCATGGAAATGGCCGTTTACAGTAGACCTCTAATATGCCTAGGTTGGTTGCTTTATTATAGGTGAGAGTTTTTACTGTTGTCGGTGGTTTATTGCAACGGCTGGGATGTTAGTCCTATCTGCTAAGTAACTCCTTCCTGAACCAGGTGGTCTTGACAGTAAAATGACCTTGTGGAATACAAAAGTAGTAAATCTGAAATATTGGTCTCTTTGCAATGAAAAGTAATAATTTACCAAAAATACCAGATGTTGAATTGTTCCCTGTATAAGAATTCATTCAATATGTTCATTCAATCGTGTCTACGGTGGGCCGCTATAGAATTGCATGCAAATTGAGTGACAGATATCACACACTGGATAGATATTAATTAACACTTTGAGGACCTAATGATAATAGGGCCTATGTACGGCCTTCCAACACATCAACAAAATCTACTACAGCGTAGTTCAGAAAATAGAACAAGAAGTGGATATTGGCATTGGCGGATAAGCTTACTTGCTCTCATTTTCATTTTAGAGGTCTCAGAATTTGTCAAGTCATGTAAAACAAATTGTAATTTATAATACGTCTCCATGGCTCAGTGTGTAAACGCGTCGGCATAAATAGATTTAACGTGGAAGGTTCGGGTTTAGATTCTCGGTCGAGTCAATCGGAGAGTAAAATCTCGGATTTACAACGGGCCAACCAAGCCTCCGTGGGTCGGATAATTGGGAGCAATTAGTACGTAGTACGTGACAACTGCGGAAGATTGCGAAGGTTACCACAGGTCTGGCGTATATGATCCAATAACCAAGTTGTATTGTATAGAGTGGGGCTGGCCACCTCACCGTCGGATTAATGACTATATCACTTGTGTGCTGCAATCGCTCAGGATCGGAATCAGCTCCGCGCCTACGTTCGGTATCGAATATGGGACACAACCTTTATTTTATTTTATAATCAATTGATTGACTTATTTTTTTGGCCGTTGCACATATATAGTAACCTATGAATTTCAGTTGTGATTGTTAAAAGCTTACATAGCTAAGTTAGACGTCTATTTCGGTATCCAATGATGTTCACAGAGACGGACCGAGCTGGGACAACGAACCCATGGGTTCCTGGTTATCAGACAAGTGTGCTACCTGCTAAAGACATTTCACCAGAACTTGAGTGATCTTTTTTATGATCTTCTATATCAAGGGATGCCTAATGTTTGAGAATGTAAGATGCAAAGCCTACAATGAGATGCAACTACTATTTAACGTTGTTTACTAAGCCCATCGATTGAAAATCCTCATGGTTAAGTAACAATTATTTCAAAAATGATCCCTTTTTATATCGTAACAGCTACTGGCATGTTGACGGTAGGCCTACCTCAAGATACTAGCCGTTATTCATAGAGCACTAATAGGGCTAAATAGATATTTTTAGCTGTATAAGGCCAACTCACTATTAACTCATATAAGAGACTACATAGGCCTACCATAAACTTTAATCTTGATCACAACTCTAACAATATAGCTTTACATAGGCTACATAGGCCTACGTATATTAAGCAATAATAATTAATAGTAATTTAGAAAATGAAAAAGAGACAGAAATTATTCGAATCGTTCCATACAATTAATGGTTTTTCTCCTGCTAAGTTTATAGACAATGCAATAATTATAATTATTATTGTAGCAAGATAATAATTAAGTTTTTAGTTAAAATAAAAAATGTGATTAATAGAGGGTCATTATGGCCTACAACTCACGGAATATTTTTTTATTACTAAATTTATATGTAACTTTACAATCCGCAGTATTTTAGCCTAATAAATTGTCTTCCTCATTCTTAGAAATAGTGGACTTCAAAAATTCTTTTCAAAATATAATTCATATAAATTATAGGCCTACATGTATGATATTGTATGTATATATACGCCTATTAATTCGAGAGCTCAGGCTATACCTGAGAGAGATAGCCTATGACATCCCTATGTCATGCATGGCATTACGGCATGAAGTAAGAGACCATTCTTCTGTGGCTTTAATTTGGTCAATATCTGAAAGAAAGATTTAAATGCTGAATCTCATATTTCGTATAGTTTTTGTCATATACCGATAAAATTGGAAAAACAAATAATCTGCAGCAGAGCGGGCTAACACCTTATGAACAGCATTATGTTGGTGTTTGGCATACAAAATGTATAATGCATGTTATTGATAACACTATAATTATATTACATCTGGTTTGGACCACTTTATTGATCAACCTTGCTATGAAGCTGAACATATAACATTGGACTTTAGGAGTAACGAAGAAGCTGAATGACAGTGACTAATTAAGAAATAACCAATTTCACATTAATGTTATGCGCCTAAAACTTGTTAGGAATTATTTGAGTTAACTTGTCTTATTCCGTCATCGATAGAGATGGCTGGACACAGTTAATAGTAATATCAAATAACTTCACATTCTCAATTCTCTGTAAAAGAATTTAGCGATTCTTATCGGCGAAGATAAATAAGGGTGAATATAAGTAGACAAGGGTGGCGATATCATGGTGAAGTTCACTATTTCATCACGGAAATATATTGACTGGCTTCACAACTATAGACTGCTTAAATGAACTTAACCTCGAATGCAGAAACTGACCCTTAAAATCCAAACTGTTGTAAAAACTGTTCAGACACGTATGCAGATTAATTTCATTTAATCTGTGTAAATCCTAGATATTGAACTCTCAACCTGTTGAACTAATATAGGGCTACAGATGTCATTTCATCCACCACTTTGCTCCAAAACCTCTCGTACTAGTAGGTTAGTATCTGCTTTGGTCGTCTCTCACATTCACGCTAACTTTGTTGGGGATCTTAATTCTCTTTTTTGTTCACACTATAGCTCGTATAAGCGGTTTAACCTAGTTTGAACACTTTAGCACGATTCCGCTTCCAACAGACCTGAGAATCCTATGTTACTGCGTGAGCGCTGGAAACTGAATTGGTCTCTTCCATAGTACAATGTGAACATTTTCCGCTAAATGTTACAGAATGCCCATGTCAATGGAATAAGCTGCTTATCTCTCCGCAGCATATGAAGCATTTAGTAGCAAATAGTTCCACCAGTTGTAAGATCTTATTTACCGGTGTTAGGAATGTAAAGTGTGAGATTATGGATTGGATTAAATTCCTTAGTCAGGTGATATTCGGATTATAATAATAATAAATTAATGTAAATTATTTGCGCTTTCAATGTTTTAGGATGATAACTTATCCTATAATTTATTTTTAGAGTTGAGTGAAGGATATGTGAAGGATATTCGGTTATGAAAATAGACTTGCCGATAACTAGGCTATAATGTCCCTGTAGATAAGATTTGACTAACCCGGATGTTGCAAACAGCAAGCATGTACCACTAAGTACTATATAATTATAGGCCTTCGGGGTACTAATCTCTATTTCAAAAGCCTGTGGTAAAAGTGAATACTCTATGCTGGTTGACAGTAACTACACAGATACCTTAACGGGTTCTCTACCGTTTATTCTTTCATTCTCTCGTGTTGGCTCCGGCAAATTGAGATTATACCAACCGAAAGATGCACGTATTTCCTTGAAGGCGACTAACGCAGTCACTGAAGAAGGATAAGAAAACCCACGCAAGAAATCAAAATGATCACAAAGAAAATATGATATAAAGCTATGCGCCACGGACCTGCCCTATTAGACAGTGCACCAAGAGAGAAGAGAACGAGAGAGAGAGAGAGAGAGACAGACAGAAAGACAGAGAGCGACAGAGAGAAAGAGAGAGAGAGGGAGAGGAGAGTAGATCAGAGGAGAGAGAGAGAGAGAGAGAGAGAAAGACAGAAAGACAGAGAGAGAGAGAGAGAGAGAGAGAGAGTTACATTTATGGTATTTAGTATTTAGGGTTTGCTTGGTTAGTTTGAAGATTGAACGACCTTAAACAGTCTATTGATTAATTAATTAATTTATCGATTGTTTGAATGATTGATCTGTTAACTGATTGATTGATCAATTCATTGGTTGATTACCGTAATATTTTGACCGATTTGATTGATTAACCCATATTAAACTGTAAGGTAAGGATACGTTCAATTGTTAATATGATAATATAAAATTTAATTTTATAAATGCCCCGATAATAAAAATATAGAAATAGGGAGAGATACTAATAACTGAGTGTTTTTAATTAACTAATTGTTTTTTAATAATAAATTTCTATAATAAATAGTTTTAGTGTAAGCCAAACTGCCTACTAGTTCTAAAAGTACGGTACGCCTCCTGTTCTAGTTTTGCACATGGTACACCATTGAATTGTCTATACTCTGATTCTATGATCTAATCCGTGAGCTTATATACTAATTGTAGTACAGATTTGCAAATATTAAATTTCAACCAATAAGATGCGAGGATTTCTCTTACGTAAGGGGTAACTTTTCAAGATTGGTTTATAGACAGTGGATTAGCAGCGTTCAGCAACATCGGCTCTGTGGCACAGTGGTACAGCGTTAGGCTGGTAATCCTATTGTTGCAGGTTCGACTCCTGCTCGTGTCTAATTTTTTGGCTCAAGTTCTCTTAGTTTTTCACTTTTTTTACATGTCTAGAATTAGGGTTATGGTTGGGGTTGGCTATGGTTTGGTACAGTTTTTATAATTTTTATAATTTCAAATATTGAAAAACAACTTAATACCTTTCATAATACTCCATACATTTCAATACTTTTTAATATTTTGCAAATCTGTACTACAAGTAGTAATGATGCAATCCGTGACGTACATGTATATTACAGTTGTGCGTCAAATATAATCCAAGCACACGTGCAGCGTGCAACAATACTGAATGCAACAATATGCTCATAGTCATTTGCTACAGACTCGTAAATAACATTATTTTTGTTGTATCGTATTTTGTAGCAGTATTTGTCTACAATGTACGCACAATTAATTAATTTGAATGGTATTACACTATTATCCTATTGAGCGTATAATATAATGTTTTCAATGTCAGTTATATTCCTGTAACCTAAGCGTTATGTTTTAATAATTAATGCACAGGACTTATTAAGAATAATACTCAAATAATGCTAATCAATTATTCTTTAATTTATCAATTAATTGTGAGAAATCATGTTATTGTGTAAAATGTTATCATTAAAACGAATAATAGTTATTAACATCTGCTACATCTGCTATTCTATTGCTGTATGGCTAACAGAAAACTGTAGCCCATAGGCTACACCTATAGACTGAAAATTAAGGCTGGCATATTGTCGGGTTAGGAGACCTGTTGCCTGGTCACTCACTGGTTTAAGCTATACAAATGAGTAATTTATGACAAAGTTGCGAGAAAATCACAAATTAATTATCTATGCTAACCAGTCTGCATGCATTTAATGTCTGCTACTGACATTAATGTAAAGTGAAGCTACAATAAAGACTCTGACGTAGACCGTAAGGCTGAGTCTTCTACTATTGATCATTTGATATTTTCATTCGGAATCTGCAAATCTATGCGAAGTATATTCGCCTGCGTTCTACTACTATCTACCTGGATCTGGGCCGCTACTATACTGCTAACTGTGTTCTTGGTATGATCTCTCGAACAATATCTAACATATCTGAAGATATTATGGCGAATTTGTACAAATCACTGGTGAGACCACATTTGGAATATTGTTTTCAGGCATAGAGACCTCATTACCAAAAAGATATTGACATGCTGGTGAGAGTGCAGAGAAAAGCTACCAGAATGATAGAGGGTTATAAAACTATATACCATATGAGGAGCGCTTTTAGATGTTGGGACTTACCACTCTTGAGACAAGACGTTTGAGAGGGGATTTAATTGAAACATTTAAGATAGTTAAGGGATTGTCTAATTTGGAGGTTTTAGATTTCTTCTCTACGCATAATTTTTCTAGTACTAGAGGTCACAATTTGAAACTGCATGAGGAAAGGTTTTGTCGGGATGATTAAATTAGTTCGCGGTGAATCAGTCATATTGAACAAGGACGTTAACACTAAATCTAGATAAAACAGTTAGGATTTAGTATCCTGTCGTATACGGGAAGTCAAACTATGTTACAGTACCACTTACAGTTAGTGTCTTGTACCAGTCTAATCTGAATTTACTTTTTTAAAGTTTTTTCTTCTGAAGACACTACTTTGAGTTAAATTCGTCATTTAGCTAAATAACAAACATAATGAATATTCCTATCTAGCTATGAAAATAGGCCTATACTATGTGGAATAATTAGCTCAGTCGGCTTAAAGCACTAGCCTACCATTTTAATATGACTCAATTGAATAACAGAGGGATTATCGTTCATGCAATTCGGATGCTTGGAATATTTCATATCACAGTTGTCCAAGGTTAGTCAGGTTTCTAATTATAATTCTATATTTTCCTATTAGTGTAAGATTCTGTCACAACTCAACTGTTGTAATCATAATTACTGTATAGAACAATCAGGTCACGCAATGCAACTCACATAATATTCTGATGATGCCTCACCTGTATGAACCGAAAAATAAAATGAAGGACAAAATCATATATTGCAATACAATACTTGAGGATTTAGCGTCTGGCTCCTCACCCGAGGACGATGTCAGTAGGAAGACTCATAGTAACTTCAGTAAGGCAACCAGAGATTTATCCAGTTATGCGTCGATTCGTAATGGATTTATTTAATACTACAAAGACGCTATATAGCAGGATGGGCTGGGGATTTAATGATCCTACTTGAGCTCATTGGGTCCATAAGGGATGTGAGAATGAAGAAGAGTAAAAACTTATTATCAGCTTCGACTCTCATGTTCGGATCATGCACCGGAAGTTATATTGTCCTATGTAATATATTCGTACATTTAATTAATTTTTATAATTAATTGTCATTTTCCTGTTTTCGTTACTTTTAGGATTAGGTTTGTGGTTGGGATATTGAGAGAATTATTAAATGTGTATAAATATATTACAAAGAACAATTTCGCGCACCGAAAGAACACCCGTGAAAGAAAAACGGTCTCACATAAACTCAGTACTACATCTTCGATAGTAAATCGATTGACTATATACATTGTCACATCTTTGAATTAAATTGTCTTTCTTTTAATAGAAATCAGATTTACAAAACAATTGAAAATTCGCATAAAAAGTTAGCTTGCCCATTTTTATACAAGAGCTTGGATAAAGGTATTAAGAAAGAAACTGACATATCTTCTTCTTCTTTCAGGTGTCTTGCCCACTCTGGGCGCTGACGGTCATGGTTTTCCACAGTTCTCGTTCTCTTGCGGTTTAATTATTTTTGTTTCTTCTACGTTCATCCAGTCACTGAGACTCTTTGTATAGGTAACTCTTTGTCTTCCTTTGCAACGAAGACAAAGAATTACCCAAAGATATTAGATAAAAATAATATATCGATATATTTAAATTTATGTAATTATTAATTATATAGGTCTCATTAATTATATAGGTCTCATAGTACATTGCTCGAGTGACAATCAGTTAACAATTCATTAGTTGTCTAGTTATATTCTAGTTAATCAGGGTTGGGAAAGTAACCCTTTGTCAATGTAGAACAGCAGGCAGGTTTTCGAATGGGAAGAGGAACCGTAACCAATATTAGATGGGCTTTAATGGAAAGAGAATATGAATATGGCAGTTTATATGAGTATTATGCGTACAGCAGGTCTAAATCATCTGTATGCTGGTATGGATATGGAATGATGTTGGAGTAGATAGGCCTATTGAAGTTTTGCACTGTTTCAGTTTTCTAGGTTCAACAATTTCTGAGGGGTTACACTAAAGAGCTCATATTATGATCGAGGGACGTCAATATTGGGTCAAGTGGCAATTTAAGAGTTTGGAAAGACAAAGAAGTTTGCACAATAGACTAAAGTGAGACCAGCCAAGGCTCTTGTATTTTCAGTCGTCTTTTATACAACTGCGAGTTTGGAGAATCAATGACAATTTAGCGTCCGGTTCCTCACCCGAAGCTGATGTCAGGGACATCAATTAAAGTGAAAGACAGAAGAAGATTGGGAGCGTTTGAGATTGATTTTGGAGAAGATTGAAGAATTAGCAGTCCATTAAGAATTTCATGGACTCCTAAAATGTGCCAGCGAATCTGTAAAAAATGTGCTACATATAAATGAGCACACGGAACACAAAATCGCCATTCTATTTTATTCCAGCACGTATCTTTGATAAATTTTTTCTTTAAGGCGATTGTCATCTCTGATAACAAATTGAGTCGCCTAATCCGACCAGTAAAAGCAGGATCTCACTTATATTTCACTAGTAAGAGAACCTTTGAAAAGGCTATAATTACACATAACATTTCACAGTTTGCTTAAGTTAATTGTTGCTGCTGTTGTTTGTTGTAGTTTTTGGGGGTTTCCCTCCCCACTCCCACCCCCACCCCCAATTCCCACCCTATCATTAAATGGAGGGGGGCTCGGGGAGGAGAGGATGACTTTCTGTTATCCTTTAAGAGAGTGGCGAGCATGGACATGTAGGCCTGAGTGGAGAATAGCCTCCAGCAACCCTCTGTTTTTATGTCTGTATAATACTCAGCCTCAATATAAGACATGCGAACACCCGTACATAATACACAGCCTCAATGTAAGACATGCTGACAGCAGCGCCATATACAGCCTCAAGATAAGCCTTTCGCGAAGGTATACAACAGGCCTAATATATGGGACACGTTGACCCAGAAACGTTACACGGTGAAAGATTAGCAGCTTTATATATATGATAGCAGGGACTTTAAATCTCAACACAACAGTTTCTATATTCCATACAATGGTTGCACGGTGTTATGAAAATTGCCTTCAAATTATTTCTCAGCGAGATGAATAACGTTCATGGGAGCAAATTGCTGTCATTCTCGCCAGAGATATCTGAGTGAGCATTTCAATAATCATCAAATAATTCTGTCGCTGTTGAAAAACTTGATTAACTTGGCTACTCAATAGGCAATTACTATTTCTTACTCACACATTTGACCTTTCTAATAGGTAATAGGATGTTCAACCTATGAAATTCTTATACTACTACAAAATTAGTCATGAAAAATAAATTGATTAAAATTTTCACTGCAAATTTTATCAAATTAATATAATATTTATTTTATAAAATTTGCAATGAAAATTTGAATCAATTTATTTTTCATGACTTAATTAAAATTAATATAATATTGATAATCGTAAGCGGAAAAATTGAAGGAAAGTTTTGCAAAGGAAAACAAAGAATTACTTATACAAAGAGTCTCAGTGAATGGATGAACGTTGAAGAGGTAGAAATGATTAAATTTGCTGGAGACAGAGATATTTGGAAACCATGACCGTCAAAGCTGGGAACCGGCAGGACACCTGAAAGAAAAAGAATAATAATATTGATGCAGGCTTAGGTTTCTCATGCATGTAAAAAACCTGTAAACATAAGTTTACCATCAATTTTCGTATTGAAGTATACTGTCAGAGACGGACCCGACTGGGACTCTAATGCTTAATGTTTAATGTTTGATATAGTATATCATGACAAGGTACCTCTATACTTTACAACGATACATATAATATACTGGCTATGTTAAACAAGTTATGCAATCAAAGGTCACCGATTAATCACACCTTTACAACAATGCAGCGCCTCAATGGCTTCCAAGTAGGAGCGATAAACTGACCAGACACCGGTTACATACCTTGCCCAGAGGTGCTGGTGTTAATCCTATAATTTAAATATTTTCAGTGACCCATAATTATTTTAGTGTTAGCTCGGATTTGAACCCAGAACCTCTCGCAGCCAAGTCAGACCTCATACCACCGGAATTATAAGACCCCCGGAAAATCTAACCGGTGACATTCTGCTTATAGAGCAAGCGTGTTGCCGGCTACGGTATACCAGTAAACCTATTAGTGTACGATAAAATAGGTGCAACATCAGTGCATGCATGCACTGATGTTGACATGCGCCTAATAGCAGCAAAATGTGTTTACATGTATAGTTGAAGGTTTGAGCACTAAAATAAATTATATAACTACTCGTATAGACATACATTGTAGGCTACAGTATATAGCGCAACTTAATTCGATTAGCTAGATTACTATAGTCTGTGCTAAGTATTGGAGAGGTTATCGTTATGGCACCTAACCGCGCTAATTCCTGTTCACATAAGACCTGCTATTTGATATATTTTTATTGTCGATGATTATGATCAGCCTTATATCCTGACAGACCAATGACATACGAGCGTAGCCACAGCATTGATAAACAATCTGACAATGAGAGCTTCCCGCAGAGACAAAGTAATGATGATATACATGTGAGTTTATACTGCAATGGGGTATTATAATTATTTCGAAGGTTACAAGTTACAACCACTGAAAAAACACTGATATTTCTTTATATAAGGTCATAATCACAATGTGATAAGATAAATATGTTAGGATTATGATGACAATTGTCTGCATAGCTCCCAGAATAGCCACAGGCTGTACTGCAGATTTGACGCCTGGTTCCTCAGCAGAAGTCAATCTCAGGGACAGAATATCAGACACCAGCATACGTCACCTCTACCGAACACGCACCCTCCCATTGATAAATCACTGCAAACCAAACGTCCCTAATTAAATGCTCAGTCGTTACGACCAACGGGTGGCAGCCTTCAGCAAGCTGCTTCCGTTGTTAAGAGACACAATAAACTATTTAAGGCTTGCTCTGAACTCTTACTAAAGCTAACCGAAAATCGGCAACGAATCTCAGTTTCTCTTTTGATGGCAAGAATCACAGCATAGATCCTACGCTAATCATTCAATCAATCAATCAATGAGGATTTAACGTCCGGTTCCTCATCCGAAGGCAATTTCAGGGACGTGTCAGGGGCTAAATGACTAAATAGTATAGCTTATTTAAAGACGCTTCTATAATTATAGTGATTGCTGGATGTAATATTTATGGCGTAGGCATACTCTTCAATAATTTCGCTGACTTTTAATAGTATATAAATAAATACGAATTGACTAGCACGAGTATCTCTCATTAATTGAATGTCATTCGAGAAAATATTAAAGAAAATACATAAACTCCTGTGGTATACTTGGATAGCTGAGAAGGAAGATCTCCTTATGACGTCAAAGGCATATACTCTTTAAGTATGTGGAAGAGTATCAACTATTTCATTGCATAGTTTGCAGTGATGGGGACCTAACTAAAGAAAGTAGTTTAACTAAACTATTTTTAACTAAAAAAAATAGTTTAACTACTTTTTTTAAACTAAACTAAAAAAAGTAGTTTAACTTTTAACTAAATAAAAGTATTTAACTATTTAACTACTTTTCTAACTACTTTTTTACATAAAATTCGTTGTTTTTTATATAATATTTTAACAAAATCGATAAATGAGCTATACTAAGCTATAATTTCTACAGAAATCGACAGAAATCAACAAGAAAACATAATTCCTATAGTATTGTTTATGTAAAATAGAGAAATGAGCATGCGTTCATTCATTCAAGCCTTGATCACAACTTAGACGACATTTATTATCATCAAAATTGTTCACTTTTAACTTTATAAAAAGTAGTTTAACTAAATAGTTACTAACTAAAAAAAGTAGTTTAACTACTCTTTCAACTGAACTAAAAAAGTAGTTAAACTATTGCTTTAACTGAAAAAAAGTAGTTTAACTAAATAGTTAACTACTTTTAGTTAACTATTGCCCATCACTGATAGTTTGTGAATAGAAATGTTATCCTTTGACTTTCTGGACATTCTCGCATCAGTCACTGCTTTCATCCAGTGCGGGACAATTCCTGATAGCCTGTTGCGTCATCCCGGATAATGAACAGTCATTTTAGAGGAATAAGGATTTTCATTCGTCATATCTTAGCCACCATGTTCCGAGGAGATTAGAAAGAAAACAGAATCTTATTGATCGTGGAGAACGTAAAATTATGGAGAGCCAATATTTACTAAGACGGCTGAACAAAAGCCAACATTAGAAATAAATTAGGATCTCTATTGTGGACGTTCGCAGACCTGCCTCGCCCGTCCGTGATGTAGGCCTACTTTCTTTCTACGAGACCGACGTTAAACCGGGCTTTTGGCTTTTTAGATCATTTAGATTCAGCGTATGGACCTTTGGGTTCAGTCAATTATTAGGCTACGTCATCACTATTTCTGGAATGTTTGACACCCCCCCCCCCACCATCGTCCGTCACCACTAGCTCCCTTGATGACGTCACTCCCCTTGATGACGTCATCACTTAGTGTAGGTAGTTGGTTCGGTCACCGCGCATGGTCGGTCACCGGGGTATTAAGCGCGTTGTCTGTCACCGAGTGAGGAGTGCTAAAAAGAAACTGTATTATAAAAACAAAAAATGGACTGTTCACTCACTAAATATTATGGTTTTTGCAGAAATTTTGTGTAGCTTTATTGAAGAAATGTAGTTGAAAACAGTGCGGTTTTGTGAAGAAATTTGTTCTATTTAAACATGCGAGAAAAAGGTGTGTAAAAATGTGCCATTGATGACGTCATCCAGGCCCGACCCCCTCCCCCCTTCATCAACCGTCATCAAGGTCCCGACCCCCCGACCCCCCCAGTGATTACTTAATATATTGATGAACCCTTTGTTAATAATCTTATATAAATAGCCCCTGTGTTTGGGGCAATGAGTGACATTATACTGTATTATCATTTATAATCACTTTTAATAATATTATTTGTTTGAACTTTACGTTAATTTAATTCGAAACAAATAGTATTTTGCGCACGCCGCTTACCAGAAAATTGGCTTCATTCAACTATTAGTGTAAAATATGCCTTTATCACATCAAAATCTAATCCGTAATGACGAAAGATGATAGTTTATCTAGTGTTTCCCAGTTGCTTTTTACAAATTGTTCGATTTGTATTTTCCAAAAGTCCCGGAACCAAAGCTGCAGTGGAACTGCACAGCTGCACGTATGTACCACGGACATGCTGTTTATGTGATTTATGGTCTCTGATAATCTCGCTCAGGATGACGGCTCAGCTAATCACCGGTGTTCCTCCACTTCTCCGTGTTTAATGGGAAGTCAGTCTGCATTCACTGAGATTTTGCATTTACTGTGTGATCTATTTATAGCACAGTAACTTTTTGAACCAGTCCAATGTTCATTGGTGTCGGCCATGCTATTGAAGTGCAGTCTTCTGCTCATTTATTCTTTCTTCATTTCTAAACGCAGGCAACCGTTGTATAGGCCTAATATGCACCCAATATGCCAATAGTACCCAATATGCACCCTCGATGTTCCAGCTTGATCAATTAACTTAATAAATGAATTTAATCAAACTCAGTAGATTGTAGAAAAGGAGCAGGCTTATTATTGATAATATATTTATTGATGACAAGACAAGGTTCGCTTCCAATGATCATATTATTGACTAGTATGACTGATGATAATAAAATTATATAGGTTTTATGAAATAGTTCTTGGTCCGAATTCATCTGTAGCTGTTTACCAATCGTATGATGCAATTAAAGTTAACGTTTTATTCACCCTCTCAGACTGCTACAGTTTGATCAATTAACCGCATACAAGATATCTAGGTGTACAAGAAAATCTGTGGAGGTAATCAGATATGTTCGTGTGACGATCTATAGATTCCTTTGCCCTAATCTCTCGAATCACTTCTTTCCGAGGAATAGGAATGCTTAGAGGGTGGTACACTGTCGAGTAAGGGTTCAAGGAATGCTGAGAGGGTGGTACGCTGTCGGGTAATGGTTCAAGGCTTATGTTCATCTTGAAGTTACGTGTCCGTGTCCTGATGTATTCGAGATACCGGAAAAGACTGCGGGATTCTATTTCCCAAACCCACTCCCGAGTGGGTTCGGGAAAACTATGTTGTATGAAATGAATTATACAAATTATACACAAATAGCCTAATGCTTATTATGCTTTAGAGATTTGAATTTGTAAAATAAATTTATGGCAAATAGGGTACTCGACAGTTAGGCTTACTATATGTAAAATGCCTGCATATAATAGCACTTATTATATGTCTATTGCTTTTATTTAGTTATAAACAGTAATCAGCTGCTGCAAATTTTATTCAAATTTGCGTAGCCTGTGCAAATACAATGATACTCAAATACCCGTAGCTCTGTTTAAAACATGTGTCTACTTCTATTAGTGGCACAAATTTTATTTCCCCTCATCATTTACGCCACTAATTCAATATTGTGTTATTATTGCATTAGATTCTAGGCCAACTAAACTAACTGAAATCTAATCTTCCCTTCACATCTGTTCCTGACATCAACTTTGAATAATGAAACAGACATTAAATTCCTGTGAACTATGTATTACAGGAGCTATTGGCAGGGACTCAGCTCAACCCGCCTGCTCCGCCTCGCAGACCTGTCCTAGTCTGCTGCCCTGCCCTCACCACACTCAGCCTGACAGTGTTGCCACAACCAACCATGGAGAGGGCTGCCGAGAAGGCGCAGGAAATCAACTAGGAACTTACTGTCGTTAGTATGATTTGACTATATATATTGGTGTTGCTTCAGTTTGCTTATGAGAATCTACAGTTTTTATAAATACGGGATGTAGCTGATATTTGGCAGCGTAAGCGGAATTTAATTAAGGGTTTGTTAGGGGATCGGTATATGGAATTTGGCATGGAGCAATTCCAAATTGCATATACACTCACAATTCGTGCGTACTGTTTACCTTTATTTTACGGCACATAGACTTTTACCATACCATAGGGTTTACTTCCGTTGCATAATCTGACGACGATATCTGGGACGTCAGATACGATTCTATTTTAAAGTCTCCGTTGAGTAGCCTGGTCGAGAATATACAAGAGTTTATGCAAGACGTTGCGTATTCGATACCCAGACAGTCCCTTTCCTGATTGTAATCCTGTGATAAGGATACAGACATTAAATACCGATATATCTATAGCCTAGGTCTACAGTTGATGATTAGGTGAGTTAATTTGATACATGGGTCTGTACTAGAAGATTTGTTTATAAACAACTCTTTAGCTACGGTACTGTAATAATAATGTATCATGGCGGTCACAGGCCTGGCTTATACATATTACCGCATCTAATTGGATCTTACTGAGTGTAGCTGGCGACCTCACCGTCAGATTAATGCCTTTATCATCTGTACGCTTCAATCATTCAGGATCGGGATCAACTCAGCGCTTTATTAATACATAATATTATGATCAGTGATGGGCTATAGTTAACTAAAAGTAGTCAACTATTTAAACTACTCTTTCTTAGTTAGAGCAATAGTTTAACTACTTTTATTTAGTTTAGTTAAAAGAGTAGTTAAACTACTTTTTTTAGTTAGTAACTATTTAGTTAAACTACTTTTTTTAGTTAA
>JAQFZF010000918.1:0-15450 GCA_034695365.1 Enchytraeus norvegicus | reverse complement strand
CCCCCAAGTTTCCGCACACGATAGAGCATCTGCTGCTACTAACTACCGTAATACTCACTAATTTTTGTATAGAAAGCCGATCGTACATAATATAATAATACAGGCCTACTATGCTATAAAGTCGTATCTTATCAATAAAATTATCTTAATTAGTTAACGATCCTTACCTTGCATGTCATTTAGAAATCCAAACTATTTTTACGTGATTTTATTACTATATTTGGCATTATTTACAGCAAAACCAATGTTGTGTTGTCAAACAATGCCTGACGGAAGTAGAATTACCGCTTTTCTGAAAATTCTCAGAAAGTCTCCTAGTGTTGTTGTTGTTGTGATTTGATGTGGGTTAAATCCTGATTTATTTTTAGCTCCCAACCCTTTTTGAAGTTCTTTCTTTCACATGTTAACATAAACAAAGAGGTGCGAAGTATGTTTTGCATGTTTTATTTAGATTTTATTGATAATTTCTGTTAAAATTAAATAAATCGCTTATTGCGATAGCGTAATTTATCTCCATATTTGCCAGAGTACGTGTTTATTCGAACAGCTGTGTTGTCATGTTAGTTTAGGCAGGTAATTGTAGTATTTGATGAAAATTGGTTACCGGCCTTGCATTTATTGGCATGCATCAGAAACTTAACCGATGGCGTTGCAGTGTAATGGTTAGACTGGTGCACTTTGTCGCAAGTAATTGAAGATTCCGGGGTTCAAATCGTTAAATCCCACATCAGTCTACTAAGAATAACACCAGCGCCTTTGGGCATGAATGCGTGTAGTTGCTTGGATGGTTAATGTGATCTCTCGTTGGATCTTCGTCTTTTTTCAATTCGTATATTTGCACATATAGGCCTATGACAGAATACACAAGCCAGTTCCCTTTCTTAGTTTTTGGTATTTGTTTATTTTTTGCTCTTCCATGATTAGATGTATCACTGCCATTTAGAGCGCACAATGTCGCAAACGCCGAGATCCACTAATCTACCAGACACCTGGGGTTATTTTTCTTGTTGATCTGACCCGGGATTGATCCCAGGTCTTCTTGCTTTGGAAGCAGACACTCAAACCATTCAGCCGTAATCCGCTCACCTTATTTACCTCATTGTATCGTGTTGTATCATAAATCTTGTTTATTTGAGTTCATTTGTATATTAATTATACAGTGATGGCTGCCGCAAGACTTACAAGATCCTCTGTGGTCTCCCTAGCCTCTAAACTCTCGTCCAAGCGTGAGGCGAGTAAGACGCCGACTACTCTACTGAGCACAGGTGATCAGCATGAGTCTGGAGTGAGAGAAAAGAGAAAGAAGAGAGACTCTGTGAAGATAGAGTATGAAACAGGTTAGGAATAAATACATAATATCAGTCGTTAACTAGTGTCGATCAACGGCCTGTCGATAGAACATTCATTCACCATACTATTCAACATATTCCTAAGATCACACGTTTCACTGGATACATATCAGTTTTGTTGATCAATAACAAATTTGATATTGGAAAGATGCATAAAATTATGTGATAATACAATACAATACAATACAATACGGGATTAACGTCCGTTTCATCATCTGACGACGATATCTAGAGAAAAAATAAATATCTAGAGCTAATAATACTAGGTCTATAATGAGAATTATAAATATTAAAATAAGAAATGTAATTCTGATATTATAATATGATAATTAATCCTCAATATAATTGTAATTAGTTGTCATTTGAATGCTATCTTTCTGACTCCAAATTTAAGTTTCTGTTTGCCTCATTATTTACAAAGCTTATAGCTCGTAACTTCGTATGTCTCGCTGGTTAAGTGACAGTATCGTGGACTTTCAAACATGACGTCCGGGGTTCAACTCCCGGTAGAGAGTAAAATCTTGGACGTACAAGTGGGATGGTTGATCACTGCAGAGAGCACAAAATGAGTTCTAAACAAGCATTTGATGCTTCCTGACCCAATAGCCCAGTTAAATAACTTGTATCATTTTCTTTTTTTGTTGTACAAAGCAAACAGTGAGGAAAATGTAAGAACTTCGGAACAATGTAGAAAATCGATTGAACTGCCCGAAACTGAACAGAATTCAAAGGAAGAAACAAAGACAAAGAAGAAACAAAGTACTAAGTCTACACCCATGAAGTACCCGGAGCCGCCTGATTGGCTTACACAGCTAGAGAACATAAGAAAGATGAGAAGTGGTTGGGATGCGGCTGTGGATACGATGGGATGTGACAAGATCCAGGACCAAGAGGCTGACGAAAAGGTTCAGCGCTATCAACTCCTCCTGTCCCTCATGCTCTCTAGCCAAACCAAGGACCAGGTTAGTTTATTAATCAATCAATCAATCAATCAATGAGGATTTAACGTCCGGTTCCTCACCCGAAGTTGTTTTCAGGAACGACAATGACAATTTATGTAGCTGTGTCGAAGCAGATACTTCAGTAAATATATTTTGCTTAAATTTTCAAAGCAAGTGAAGTTCATTGATACAGAAGAAAACTATTAAAACTTTATTATTATTATTATTAGTTATTCTTAATTGTTCATGACTGATTCGGGGACTGAGAACGAGTATATGTCTCGCTGGCTTAGTGGTAGAGTCTTGGACTTTCGAACATGACGTCCGGGGTTCAACTCCCGTTAGAGACGATCAGAGAGTAAAATCTCGAACGTACAAATGGGATGATTGATCGATGCATAGCACTAGAAATAAATTATAAATTAAATGATTAAATAGATTAAATCTGATTATTATTACTGCATTGTAATATTATTTTATTGATGGCCAACTTAAGAATGGACCAGTTGAAGCTGCACAAGTTTTGTAGAAGACGACTAGGTAACGTAGTACTAGTCACTGAGGAAGGCTAAGGAGACTCACTTTGGCAAATAAGATTATCTCTAAGATTATAATTTATACATATTATACAATTTATGCAGCTGTATGCCTTGGACCTGCCATTAGTCAGTGCACTGAGGGAGAGAGAGAAAGATTATCTAAGAGTGTGCTATATAATAGCTTTGTGATCTACTTCAGGTGACCAATGCAGCGATGAAGCGGCTGATAGATCACGGCTGTACTGTGGAGAGCATCGTGGACATTAATGACGAGCTGCTTGGTAGACTTATCTATCCAGTGTCCTTCTGGAAGGTTCGTCATTTTGTAGGCCTATATAAAGCTGCAAAGCTAAGTTTAACATCTGTTTCTGTACACTGTCACAGACTGATCCACAATGGACCTGCACTGTTTTGGATCTCGCTTCCTCTTTCGGCATGTGTACTTGCAGGAGTGTTCTGGTGGTTGGATGCTGTCTGTAGTTGCACATCCTGCTTGGGACGTCCCTGACATTGCCTTCGGGTGAGGAACCGGATGTTAAATCCTCATTGATTGATTGATTGACTGATTGATCCGGCTGAGAATTGAACCCGTGGCCTCTTGCTCTCGAGCAAGTGTGCTACCAATTTGGCCATCTCACCAGGACTAATGGCTGGTTTCTATGGCTAGTTTTTCTGACATCATCACTGGACGAGGAAACGGATGGCATCTTTTGCTTGTTGATGTTGAATGCAACATTGGCAATGTTAATTTCGATTATTTCGACTTTTGATAACATTTTCATTTTGGTGTAAGTTAAGCTTTGGGGCATAGGGCTAGAGTTTAGGGCTAGGATTAGGGTTGGGGTATAGGGATAGGGTTAGTGTTGAAAATACATCTTTAAAAAAGTCGCAATTTATCGAACATTGCCAATGTTATTTCCGCGCGAACATCAAAAGATGCAAACGGATATTAAAGGTTTGTTTTGATTATTTCACGCGATGCCCTGGGCGATAACCGACCCTGGGCCCACAAATGAAATGAAAAGTTTATCGTATTTATTTTGTCCCAGAGGTGTTGTGTATAAATCAATCGATCAATCAATGTGAATTTAATGTATGTTAGTGTACATCTCATGCGCTGCGCAATCATCTAGGTGGTAAATGCCTGTTTAGGAACACAGGATTTTCAAATATTCGAAATTCATAAGCTGATTTTTTTTTTAAGCTTTATGTCACATGGGTGGGATTCCCAGACTACTGGGCCACAAACTATGAAAGCACTAGAAAACTAGGATTCTTGTCCGATTCAGACAAGCTTGTGCAGTCGTACAGAGTGTGGCATGGCAAATGTGCATCGACGGCGCTCTTAGTAACAATTCAGCAAAATAGAATATGGGATTAATGTCCGTTTTATCATCAAACGATGATATCAGGGATGTAGCTCTCTTTGTTCATATCTACCACACGATACTGTACATCTATTTCAATGCAAACAAATACAAACAATACTCGCACCACATTGGAAAATCCTGCGAGGGGGCGGAGCTGCTAGAGGCCTGGCGGTGGACCCTAGATGACCCCTCCATGCCTCAGTAATGGGATCAGCAACACGGCTGACACCCTGGCGAGCAACAACAACGTTACAATGGAGAGTAAAGCAGCTTGCTGAAGGCTGTAATTGGGCGATGGTCACAACTGAGTATTGAACTTGTAACCTATGATCTCATAAGCCACTGAACTACCTCCAGACCAGTGTTTCTCAGACTTTACAGGATCACAACCCAGTCAAAATATAAAAGTTTAGTCGCGACCCACTAAGCATTTTTATAAGGATCTACTATAGGCTGTAGGCTATTTAGTGTTTTTCATACAAAATCATATGTACGTGAAAATTGTAAATCTTCATAGGCATACGAAAATAAGAGTTTAATCCTTGTAGGCTTGTATTAAAATAATTATCTTTAAAAAAATTATTTTTTTGAGACATCGACGACCCACTTGAAAAAAGTTGGCGACCCACCTGTGGGTCGCGACACACAGTTTGAGAAACACTGCTAGAGAACACCGAGTCTCTGCTATTGTCATTAAAATGATAAAGCTGACGTTAAACACCTCATTCTATAGGCTCCGTGGATAATATAATTAAAAAAACGTTAAGGCCAAACATCTTGAGCTTGAATCATCAGGGTCGACGATAATAAGAATTATAATCATCAGTTATAATTAATAGGGCTGAACTAAATCTTTTTAGTTCAGAAATCTAAATTATTTTAGGACAGAAATTAAAGTTTATGTTAATTAATTAATTATATATTAGTAGCATGGCCGAAGATGGTTTATGGGATCCGATAGAATTTCTTCTTAATTAATGTAGAATTTTCTATTTTGGGTCAGCCAGTCAAGTTAAATATTGTGAATTATTTGTTTACATGATACAAAAGTTTCAAATAAAAACCTAATTTAGCGTCAGTTTCACAGCTTAACGGTTATATCAGGTGACAAATGAGCTCTGGGATTCGAACCAGGAATCCGTGGAACCTGAGTCGGACACTAAACCGATGTGCTAACTGGCTCAGCCAGGTCAGTCCATACTGTAATTTATTTTTTCAGTATATACGTGACAGATGCACACGCTTGTTTCCTTTCTTAGTTGCTGTTCTCTGTGTTTTATAGTTTTATTTTCTACTCCATGATTAATCGTACCTTTGTCGTTCGATCAGTGCAATGCACTGTCGGGCGCCGCGCACTGCAGCAAGCGCAGGTACACGATTAACCTTCCACCATCCAGGCATCAATACGCACCCGTGCCCAAGGGTGCCAGGGATATTTTGTCGACTTAGCTAGGAAACGTTCCCACGCCTCGAGTCATCACTCGATCCTTAAACAGACACGCCAACCACTTCAACAAATTCGCATCGGCAATTGATGCGTCCTTAGATTAGTTGTCTTGTGCATGCAATCTAGCAAACCAGAATACGTTTCATAATTTGAAATTCCCTCAATCCTACATCACTTCTCATATATGTTATATATAGAAGTACTATTATTTATATCCTTTTTTGTTATCGGGAATCTTATCACAGGGGTTGCCAAATATGTTTAAAATAGATAACTACGACTTTCTTGCGTTACGTAAGAGTCGACTAATGCAGGAGTGGGGGGGGATTAAGCGACATCGATAGAGTGGTTGCCTCACATGCAAGTGATCCAGGTTCAAGTCCCGGGTCGGTTGACAAGAAAAATCCCAGGGTTTGTAGATTTGTCGTGAACCGGGACCAGTTGCTTGTCGCGCTATTCAAAGGCAAAGGTACGATTAATCATTGATTGGCAAAGAAAATAACAAACACACGAAAACAGCAACTATGAAAGAAAATTGGCATGTGCGTTTTCTCATATGTGAATATATGTACGAATTGAACAAATTGCATATACAGGTTTTCGCAACAATACGACGTCCCTGATATCGTCGTCAGATGATGAAACTGACGTTAAACCCATATTGTACTGTATTGTATTGTAATACAATATTACATTATGGGTTTAACGTCCATTTCCCCATCTGACGACGATATCAGGGACAACGCATTTTTATTTTATTTTTATTATTTCCTTTTCTATTTGTATATTTTCACACATGACAGGCCGCACATGCTAGTTTACTTTCTAACTTTTGAATATTAATGTTCTTTTGCGTTTTTTTGCCACTCTATGATTAATCGTACCTTTGCCTCTGATAGCACAACAAGCTGCTAGCACTGGCACCCGAAAAATCTACCAGACACACTTGGTTTTTTTTGTCAACCGACCCGGGATTTGAATCTGGATCACTTGCTTCTGAGGCGAACACTCCACTTAAGCCGGTAATCCTCCCCATTCAGCAATAGAGAGTAAAGCAGTTTGCTGAATGCTGCAACAAGTTCGCCTCGATTGGGTATTGAACTTTCGGCCTGAGCCGCAATGCTACGACAGAGTCTCTTTTATTGTAATAGTAATTATTTAACAGACATAGAACACCTGTCTAATTTGCTCTGTTGATATTTAATATTTTTTAATGGAAAACATTTTATGTTTATCCTGTTAGTAATATCATCAAATATAATTCATTAGTGAAGAAAAGTTATAGTAATTAATTAACTTATTAGTATCCTGGCCAAAAAAGGTTTATCAGAGTGTAGTAAAATTTCTTATGTATTGATTGTAGAAGTTTCTAGGGTGATTCAGTTGGTATTAAATGTCGTGCTGTAAATTATTTTGTTTGATACCAATTAATACTGAAGGCTAAAGTCAAATTTGACGTCAGTTTCACAGCCTAAAGGCTACATCAGTGACGTGTGAGCCCTGGGATTGGAACCGTGAACCTATGAAACTCGAGACAGATGATGAAACAGACGTTAAACCCTCATTGTATCTCTCTCTAGTGCACTGCCAAATTGCAGGTCCAAGGTACATATTCCGAACACAGTCTGAGCTATTACGCTCACTAATGAGCACTCCAACGATCATCAAGTTGATCACATCAAAAGGCTATGCCTTTACCACACCTAAAATGTAACCTTTTTCTTGGGAATACATATTCTGACTTCCGCGGTGGTTTCCCATTGCCTTCCTCAGTATGAAAATATCTGCGTTAGTTGGCTTTTACGAAGCATGTATAGTTTTCAGCTGGTCTATTCTCAAGTTTCCCTGATCTAACACGGGTGCAGTAATTTATTATTTCATGCTGTAGACGAAGGTGAAGCATATAAAGGCAGCTACAAGGATGTTGAGAGATGAGTTCAACAGTGACATACCTGATACAGTGATGGGGCTGTGCAACCTACCCGGTAGGTTCTGTGAATGTTATGATGTCCCGGTTGGGAGAATGGTAACTGCATACAAGTTTACCACATCACTAATTAAGATCACCTTGTTTCTTTAGTTTTTAGGATTTGGGTTAAGGTTAGGTTTAGGGTAAGGGCTAGGGTTATAGTTAGGGTTATTGTTGGGGTAAGACTTCTAGGCTACTTTGCAAAAATATAATCAATAAGTACAAATTAGAGTCAGTTAAGAGAGATTGAAATACCACTTTTTGGCCATTAGGCGGTAAATAAATACTAAATATATGTGCTAAACTTGTATACATTTATCATACTCGCTTCTCGCTTGGATAGCTAGCGTAGTCGGTAATACGCTTTCTCAACGTGCAGGATGTCACGGGTTCGAGACTCGATTTTCAACCGGGTCCGTCTCTTACAGTATCTTTCAAAACGGAAACAAACGTTAAACTTATCTTTAGCTTTTTATGCCTGTATTTAAAGCTAAATTTAACATCTGTTCCAGTATCCAATAACTCTGTCAGAGACGGACCCGGCTGGGAATATAATCATTGACGTCCTGCCCAGCCTGTTACAGATTAGATATCCAATCGGGACTGTATGTCAGTCGCTGTTAAATTGTTGGTTTACTGTCCATTTCCTCGTCCTACGATGATGTTTTCAGCATCCAAGTGGAGCATGTTGAATTCATTAACAATGAAAAAATCTCTGTTCAATCAATCAATCAGTCAATCAATCAGCATCTTTTATATAGCGCACTCTTAACTTGAGTTTCAGAAGCGCTTTTGTACGGTGAAGGGTAGAGTTGCGTAGCCTGCCATAACCAATGTTGCAGGACCTCTACTAATCTGGAATTTGAGCGACCAAATAGTCAAGCACACAGAAATCATGGCAAGACCAATCAGTCCTTCATTGCGGCATATGCGTTAGTCATCTCTTACGACACATGCTGTTTTCGGTTGATCTAATTTCCAGGAACCAACACGGGACTGTTCCTTCAAGGCTAAGGCATGGACAGCCAAGGTCACAACTTATGATGAAAATGCCCGATTTTAATCATCATACAATTCATTAACAAAGCATTGAATTGTTGCCCGGCTACTCGAGATCTGCTTGGTTAAAAGAGCCATGAAAGCATATAGGATTGAATCTTTTACAGAGGGATTGAAATACTCGGCCAAAGAAAAGAGGCTGTACACCGTTCCCGGTGTGTAATTGATTGATAGATTGCTTGATTGTTTGAAAACAGGTGTTGACCTAATATTTGCGTCTAGCCATGCATTTGGGTTGTAATGAGATCACTGGCATAGCTGTATGTGTGTGTGTGTATGTGTGTGTGTAGGTGTAGGACCTAAGATGGAGCACCTAGCGATGCTGTTTGGCTGGAATCAGATCACTGGTAGCTGTGTGTATGTATGTTTGATTGTTTGTGCATGTGTGTGTGTATGTTACTGTGTATGTATGTATGTATGTATGTATGTGTGTGTGTGTATGTGTGTTTGAAGGTGTAGGACCTAAGATGGCTCATCTAGCGATGCAGTTTGGTTGGAATCAGATCACCGGTATAGCAGTGGACACACATGTTCACAGGATATCTAATCGTCTCGGCTGGGCCAGTGGGAAAACCCCGGAGCATACCAGGCTAGAGCTGGAGTCATGGCTAACCAGGTAGACGAAAGTCCGGTTTATGTTCGAAAATGAATACGAAAAAAATTTAACATTGATTTATATGAAAATAATTTATAGAAAAATAATTTAACATCGTTGTCCATGTTAAATGTGACTTTTACATTATAAAAAGTCAGCGTGTTTGTCTAGCTAACACTGACATTCAGGTAAGCAAGGGTTGAATGTTTATCATACATTTATGTAGTCCTATATTTTTATGTTGATTTGACACTAACAAAGGGAAGAAATGTTTATATTGTGAAACATGTAATGGAACTAATGACTCTTATTTTGTGCACATATTATTGATTTAGTCAGAATACGTAAGCGCCACGTTATTAAACTTAAACTTAAACTTACTTAAACTTAACTGGTATACATGAATGCAAGCTTACGCCTCTATATCCATATCCACAATAGAGAACGTTAATAGAAACACAACCTAGATAAAAACTTTGGTAGACATTGCAAAATATATACTTCATACTATATAGTACATATGAATGTCAATGCTAAAAAAAGTTGGGAGTTACCATGCTTGTTAAAGTTTGGCCAGCCATCCAAATTTGTTGTTTGGGACCCTTAGATGCATTTTAGAGGGGTGGCCAAAGTAGGCCACTGGAAAGTTACGCAGGAGAGCGGAAAACAAGATGGCGGCCAATAATACCGAAATCGCTATAACTCAAGTTCTATGCCACTTAGGAATGAAATTCCAACGGCTAACCATATGTTTTCAAGGATGGACAACAAGCTAGAATGGCAACAGACACGAAATTCTTAGCAACGGTACTAGAAAACAAGATGGCCGCCACGAAATAGGAAATAGCTATAACTGGGGTTATATGCCACCTAGGCACGATATTCCAATGGCTAACCATATGTTATCAAGGGGGACATCAAATGTTAATGACAACAGACATAACTTTCTTAACAATGGCTATGAACAAGATAGCGGCTACGAAACCGGAAGTAGCTACAACTTTGGTTATATGCCACTTAGGAATGAAATTCCAACAGCTACCTATATGTTTTCAAGGGTGGACAACACATTAGAATGGCATCAGACATGAAATTCTTAACAATGGTACCATTAAACAAGATGACGGCTACGAAACCGAAAGCAGCTATAACGTTGGTTATATGCCACTTAGGAATGAAATTCCACGGCTAATATGCTATATGTTTTTTAGGGTGGACAACACGTTGGAATGGCAACAGGCATGACATTATTAACAATAGTACTATCAAATAAGACGGCAGCTAAGAAACATGCAATAGCTATATAACTGGGGTTATATGCCCCTTGGGATTGAAATTATAACGTCTACCCATGTGTTTTCAAGGGTAAACAACAAGTTGGATTGGTAACAGACATGAAATTTTGAACAATGATACTATAAGCAGGATGGCAGCTACGAAAGCAAAAGTATATTTTATTTAAAGCATACTATAACAATTTCCATATTCATTTAGTATTATGCCACACTTGATACTAGTTGCATTTGCTATATAGGCCTTGTATACGTTTCAAATAAATGTTGTACGTTTCACTGGATCTATGAAGATATGAAGATTCCAAATTGTATGAAAAGAACCAAACTAAACAGTTCGAGAAAATGACTCAATATCTCGCTCTGAGATTGATTTTACTAATCATTCAAATATAAATTTTTGTGACAAATCTGTGAACATTTGCATAATGCCATGCATTTCAGTGAATTGCCCCTGCAATAACAAGCAATGCCACACACCTATTTGATATGTGCCAAATTGGCGTGTGCTGTCACATTACCAAATCTTGGCAGGCAATTAATGGTGAATTCTGGAATTGAGGTCCAAACTGAAAGTAATTTCTGGTCAACTTAATTATTCCAACCATATTCAACAGGAGACATTTGAAGAAACCCAAACACTTTGCCATTCCCGAAACTGACAAATACTTCGCATTCCTGTGCAATACTGTCAAACATATTGAAATGAGTTACCAAAATTACAATTACATGGGAATTCACACTCTGTACCAGTATGGTTTTAGCACGTACATGCAGCGCATGCAGCACATGAATGACGATGTTAGCCCCATCATGATCACATTCTTCTGTCATACAGGTTCTGGTCCAAAGTCAGAAAGTAAAAGAGACTAGACATAGTTTGGGATTCGTATTAGGAATCATCCATCAAGGGTGAGACCAGACGCAAGAGGCGCGTTGATGCTCACTTGGCCTCCGACATATAAAGTTGAATTGTTCAAGTAGCCTATCTGTGTGAAACAACTACATCTAACTTGCTCAGTGTGATTTTTATTAAACGCATAAAATGTGATACAAGAGATTACTTCCAGTTGGGATGACAAGACTACTTCCAGATGTCAATTCCGGAAGACACCATTGCCTGCCAAGACTTGACCAATAAAGTGCGGATGCAAACAGGCGTGTGCCATTTCCTGTTTTTGCAGAAAAAAGTCGCATATTTGCAGGACAGTAAGAAAAGTGGTGTTGCATAGATTGATGTCAAACATATATATTTGAATGATTCATAAAGTAAATCTCAGGGTGCGATGTTGGGTCATCCTCTCTAACGATTTAATTTAATTTCACACAATTTAATATCTTCATGCCTTCATTTAGCATGTTGAAACATATGTAAGGCCTAAAACAATTTCACCTAATTAAAGTGTGGCATACAACAAAAAGAACAAGGAAATTGTTATAGTATGCTTTAAATTAAAAATAGTTCCGCTTTCGTAGCCGCCATTATGTTTAATAGTACAATTGTTAAAAATTTAATGTATGCTGCCATTCCAGCGTGTTGCCCACCCTTGTAAACATATAGTTAGCCATTGGAATTTCATTCCTAAGTGACAAATAACCAAAGTTATTGATACTTCCGGTTTCGTAGCCGCCATCTTGTTTTCTAATACCCTTGTTAAGAATTTCATGTCTGATGCCATTCTAACGTGTTGTCCACCCTTGAAAATATATAGGTAGCTGTTGGAATTTCATTCCGAAGTGGCATATAACCACAGTTATAGCTACTTCCGGTATCGTAGGCGCCATGTTGTTTTATAGTACCATTGTTAACATTTCATGTCTGTTACCATTTAAATTTGGTGTCCCCCTTGAAAACATTTGGTTGGCAGTTGGAATATCATGCCCAAGTGGTATATAACCCCAGTTATGGCTACTTCCTGTTGCATGGCGGCAGTCTTGTTTTCTAGTACCTTTGCTAAGAATTTCATGTCTGTTGCGATTCTAAACTGTTGTCCACCCTTGAAAACATATAGTTAGTCATTGGAAATTCATTCCTGTGTGGCATATAACCAAAGTTGTAGCTACTTCCGTTTTCGTACCCGCCATCTTGTTTATAGTGCCAGTGTTAGAAAAGTCATGTCTGTTGTCATTAATATTTGCTGTCCCCCTTGAAAACATATGCTTAGCCTCTGGAATTTCATTCCTAGGTGGCACAAAACCCCAGTTATAGCTATTTCCTGTTTCGTGGCGGCCATCTTGTTTTCTAATACCGTTGTTAAGAATTTCATGTCTGTTGCCATTCTAACTTGTTGTCAACCCTTGAAAACATATGGTTAGCCGCTGGAATTTCATTCCCAAGTGGCATATAACTCGAGTTATAGTGATTTCGGTATTGTGGGCCGCCATCTTGTTTTCCGCTCTCCTGCGTAACTTTCCAACGGCCTACTTTGCCCACCCTTCTAAAATACATCTAAGGGTCCCATACAACAAATCTGGATAGCTGGCCAAACTTTAACAAGCATGGTAACTCCCAACTTTTTCTTGCATTGGCATTCATATGTACTATTGGGCATGGTGCGATTGTTCAGAGATCTCTTTACTTTACACTGAACCCCTAAGAAGTTAATTTGCCTCGAAGAGGGCACGCTCCTCTAGAGCTGAAAAAAATTAAACTCCTCGTTTCGTCGGCCGCTTATTGTAGGCCTATTAATTATGTGTTGAATTATTGCAATCCGTCATCAGATTATGGGAGGACTAAGAGGCTCCGCCACAGAAATTTATATATAAAAATTGTTCTGCCAAGAAGTTTGGGAAAAACTGTGTTACTATTATGTATAAGACTCAATTCATACAGAAACAACAAGACGCACCTGAGCCGCTAGCCGCCTGTATGCCCTGGAAGGTTGGCCCATAGTCGTACCCCCGTAGCCTCAGCTCCTTGTACACGTCACCACTGTCTAGACGTAGCTCCTCCCCCTCAGCCACCTTACTGCACACACTGACCTCATACACACTGGATGACTCATGCACATGACCACTGACCACCACACTGCCTGCCTCACTCACCTCAAACCTGCCTGACCCTGGGGCAATGGTCACCTCCAGCTTTACACTGCCTGTAATCAATCAATCAATCTATAGATAACCTTAACCCTGCCTGACCCTGGGGCAATGGTCACCTCTAGATTTACACTGTCTGTAATCAATCAATCAATCAATAGATAACCTTGACCCTGCCTGACCCTGGGGCAATGGTCACCTCTAGATTTACACTGCCTGTAATCAATCAATCAATCAAATAACTAACCAGTAGATAGCAGGATGGCCCTCCACGTTTATAGAGTAGTTACAATTAGCCAATAGATAAAAGGATGGTAGCGTGGTATTTTATAGAGTAGCTACAACTAACCATATACACCATGCTACCATCCTCCTATCTACTGGTTAGTTGTACCTACTCCGTAACACACTGCATTATAGAGTAGCTACAACTAACCAGTGGATAGCAGGCTGGTAGCTCGGTGTATGTGCAGTGTATTATAGAGTAGCTACAACTAACCAGTGGATGGTAGGATGGTAGCGCGATGTATGTGCAGTGTATTATAGAGTAGCCACAACTAACCAGTGGATGGTAGGATGGTAGCGTGGTGTATGTGCAGTGTATTATAGAGTAGCTACAACTAACCAGTAAATGGTAGGATGGTAGAGCGGTGTATGTGCATTGTGCAGTGTATTATAGAGTAGCTACAACTAACCAGTGGATGGTAGGATTGTAGCACGGTGTATGTGCACGTCCTCAAACGTCACGTTCATCTCCTCGTACTTGCGACTGCTCATCTTAGCGAGCACCCGCCAGGCTAACACCAGATATCCCGTGGCTGGGAACAGAACTCTCCCATCGATCACGTGACCCAGCAGATACGCATCCTCCGACTCACGTGACGATGTATCGATCTCGAACACACACACCGATGCTGAGCCAGACCCCGCAGCAAACTGCTCCAGTCGCGGCACCTCCCACGATACCGAGTGATCCCATTGGACGAGAGAGGCGAGCATAGGCGTGGCCTGGGGCACTGGTACAGATACAGGGGGATATAGAGCCAGGGGGTTGAACTTTGTTCCTGCCAGGTGGAGCCTGTTAACAGATGATAGATTAGAGGAATAACATTAATAGCAGCATTGGATGGAGTCTTCCATAGCCAATTAACAATAATAATTATATAGTAAACATAAATTAATTTCAAATTATAAAATATGTAACAAGATTCTACAACTGATTATGTCAGATTTCTAAACAAGTTATATTAAGTTTAGGCTACATGCTGCATTTGAATGAAATAGCTGTCGATGAAAATATGATTCCATAATAGTCACAATATCTCACATGATGATAGGAGTTAATTTTGTACAGGGTGAGTAAAAAAAAAAAAACCCCTAGCGAAATCTCAATAACTTCATCAAAGCTAAAGATATTTTAAAAATATTTTACAGACTTCTAGAGGAGAAATTTTGACATCTACCCTCCAGATTTGGTAGAAAAATATTTATAAATAAACAAGTTACAGAGTTTCTACGAAAAAATTGACAAAACTCATTAACGAAGTTTATTCAAATAGTGGTGGCACAAGAATGAATCGAGCAGCATAGTCCGGAGTTGGTCAAGAAGAATAAATGGCCACCAAACTCACCTGACCTCAATCCTCTCTACTGCCACTTCTGGAGCGCTATGCTTGAGAGGTACAAAGTGAGTACAAAGTATTCACTGAAAAATCAACCAACAAGGTTGAGTAGGCTGAACTCAAGACTGTGCTGCAGCAATCTGGGAAGAAATGCCACAAGAGGCAGTCGACTTGGCTGTACTAGCATTCCGGAAGACGCTACTGATGTGCTGTCGAACAGATAGTGGT
>JAQFZF010000917.1:0-15450 GCA_034695365.1 Enchytraeus norvegicus | reverse complement strand
TTACGTGATTTTATTACTATATTTGGCATTATTTACAGCAAAACCAATGTTGTGTTGTCAAACAATGCCTGACGGAAATAGAATTACCGCTTTTCTGAAAATTCTCAGAAAGTCTCCTATTAGCTGTGTATTCATTGGTTGCTAAGATAGAGGTGTTTTGTTAGCAGCGCATTCATTGCATGCTGAGATCGGCTCAGATAGAGAAGCCATCGTTGTATGGGTCAACCTTCGACTCGCCATAGTTAAGCATTAAAATATGACGGTTTTCAATAATTTTTTCAAATATCAATTAGTCTCCACATAATAATAATAAAATACACAGGATTGTTATATGACATATCGAGATTAATAGATGTGCTTCACAACAACACGTGAGCGTCCGTTTGATTGTTAGCAGTCTCTAAAGTTTGTAATATTAAATATGCACTACCGGTTATAAAATAACCGAACCATTTGTACTGATACGTCATATGAATAATCATAATTCTAGATTTAAGACCATTAATCAATCAATCAATACAAATCTAACGTTCCTTTCATCATCTGACGACAACATCAGGGGCGTCAAGGTACAAAGTACATCCCTTACGTCTCGTTAAAAAGTACAAATCAATGCTTGGTGATTTAGAGAACTGGTTTCTCACCCGATGGCGATGTCATTACATAAAGTATGGAACAGAGCCATTCTTCAAATGTCATTGTGATAAATCCATACACTCTTCCTTTTACTCCAGCTTTCTCAGTTAAAATGGATGACGCAATTGTGAGTATATAAAAGTCAAATGTTTCATCAGTGTTAAGATTAACATAGTTTTATGTACAGAGGACAGCAATCAGAGGTCTCACTATTAGAGGTATGCTCAGCTCTGTGGGACATTTCTTTCAACTGTCGCCTACAGTCATCAGTTAATCTCTGTCAATGCTTATAGCGGCCACTAAACCTTGCAATGATCGCCTATGGTCGCTGTAGAATAGGATTGAATCTTTCTATCATCCCGTTAATTAGATAAGACCTTAAACTATTCACACTATAGCCTTGACCCCAGGTAGCGACACTATCTGCCTGCACGGTTATATTTGCCACTCGAGTGCAATATAAAGGTAGGTCTAAAGATAGGCTAAATGAAACTAAATAAAGCTAAAGAAAGGTATTATATCGCTTATATTCCATTCATCAGATGGCGAAGTATTCCATTACCATTTATGTATTACAATATCGTTATTTCCCACCGGTACAGTAACAGTGTTCTACAGTCGTTACAGTGTTTCAATGTCCCATTCATTCCCATCACAGGACAGAATGTCATCTGTTCTACCGGATATTAACACAGCTCAGGCATCGTACACTATTATACACACGTGACCGCTGAACGTTTAATTTCTGATATCTCTAAGCGCTAATGAAAAAATATAACATAAAGATCTTGGAAAGCTATTAATTGTAACAATAGACTGAAAATCGGAGTCGTCGGCCATCATTGAAGGCTGTTGTGTCTTGGATGCGTACATTTAATACCTGTTGGCAATTTAAAATGTAATTATTGGTGATTATTGGTGAGTAGAATATTAACAAACAGCTGACTTGTCTTTAATTTGTACACAATCCTCTCATTGCAACGGCGAATCGTGACTGATTTCAAGGGAGGCGAATTTACCAGATAATAACCAGGTTTCTGGTATTTTCTATCAGAATGTTACCAGAAAGCCGGTTGTTATTGACTTCTAAGGGGAGAGATGATCCGCCCATCCCCGCATTGGAACGGCCACTGGTTCATTGTTTGCTTTAGTGCGTTGCTTCTACAACTTCAAGAACAGTGTCTTACATATCCCTAATAATTATACTGAGAGAGTACAACAAGATACTCCCACCAGGTTATATAACATTCTGTATAGAGCTAGGGCACTATGTATTAGGCTTCTGGATTCTGGGAATGTTTCAGTAGCAAACATAATCAAGGTCAGATGGGTCACTGGGTTAGTGGCTTCACTTATATGTCACTGTGTTAGTGGCCTCACTTATGTGTCACTGGGTTAGTAACCTCACTGTTGTGTCACTGAGTTAGTGGCCTCACTGTGTTAGTAGCCTCACATACAATGAAGAGTAGATTTGGATCAGATATCATCGACAGTGACAAAAACTGTCTCCCTCACAGCGCCTTCGAGCTAGGAATATTAATCTGCTTTGATTTATTTGTAGATAACAAGGAAGTCCTTAATGTTACCGTAACCTATACATTCGGGTTAAGAGACGTTTAAATCTTGTAAATTAAGCAACTTTAACGATTACACTTACATGTACCTTATGTTTTGATAACGGATATATAGGCAGGCCATTGATTCAGTGTAATCTGTGTTAATATTGCCTATGTTATATTCTTTTGGAATTATTTTATTTGTTAGAGTTGATGGAATCATGTTATGGAATGCGAGTAATCAACTGCTAAGGGCTGAAAACTACCAAACCTTATAGACATCATGCCTCATCAAAAATCGTATTACTAAACGTCATCAAATAGGGCAAGGGGTACCCCTCATAAAAATTAATTAAATAAATTTATTTATACAGATAATTCTTTGCAAAGAAAGACAGAATTACCTGTACAAAGAGTCTCAGTGACTGGATGAACGTAGAAGTAGAAATGATAAGAACATCGAGAGAGAGAGAGAGAGAGACATTTGGAATACCATGACCATCTGATAGAAGAAAGAAGAAATAAATTTGTGAGATGTACTGGAGATATCCTTTATTGAGGGCTTTCTTACTAGTGGTCTAATAATAAACCTGGCGATAGATATCATTGATCAAGATTTAATTATCAGTGGTCACGAGTTGTAAATGAAACGTCGTATTACGTTACAGTCTGACTAGAGCTCACAGAAACCAATACAAAACTGCGGTTTCCTTTCCTCTGAAATACAGAGTTAAACAACAGCGAGTTAATGATTAAATGTGTTGTATCCGTCAAAAATAAGAATAAATCAACCGAAAGCTGCACCTGTTTCGTAGAAGCTGACTAACGTTGTCACTGGTTTAGGAGACCCCTTAGAAAGCAAAAATTGTCTCCAAGAAAAGATGGCATACCTGGGATTTTTGTGTTGTTTTGAGTGGTATGGTGACACATCGAGATAATGATTTGTGTTCTATTCAGCAAGCTTAATTTTGATCTGTCTACCAATACCCTACAATTAATTTTCTTCCGCGGATAAAGTAAAAATTGTGCTAATAATTGTTTATGTCTCATGTTCTCTACAGCCCTTAGGTTGAGTCTATTGAGTCTGTTGAAGGTCATTCACCTTTAATGCTAACATCAGCCTACTAAACTGCTTATGATTACATTGCTCGGCTTATGCTTGTAGCTCCCTATGACAATGCTCATGAGAATTCACATGACGGAATCTCTACACCAATACTACAGTATTAGTACGTATGAGCTCTTGCAATTACATTTATTAGAAAGATGGCTTAAGCCTATTAAATTAAAATCTCCGTTACGATTTTCTCTAAATGTCGTGATACTAATTGCAGAGTGAACATAATAAACAAATCTATTACACATGAAACATCGCTCCTTTAAGAGAACATGTGTTTCTTACCCTAATATGATCGTCGGATGATGAAACTGACATTAAATTCCTGTAGAGCCTGTTGTATTGTAGCCATGACTGTGTTATACGAGCATCTCGTAGTAAAAGACAACAATGATGTCTCAACCATTGTCTGTAGTGACGCTGCCACGTGAATCAATCACTCTACAAACCCCCTGAGCTCCTCACAGAGACAATGAGGAATGTAGACTGCATGTAAGTCACGGTTAATCGCTTCAACTGCTTTGTTTAAACAAGTAATTTATAGCGTCAGTTGAACAAGTAATCCCAAGAGGATTCAACCCTGTACATTTACCGTTCTACTTCTAAGCCCATGATGATCTAAGGTGCTTCATTTCTAAAACTTAACTCGTAATTTTTGTTTCTCAGAACTGTGCTAGGAGTACGACAAGCTAGACTACTTCGTGTCTGGCATCGTTGAAGCCCATAATGTTCTTGATTATGTGCTTTATAATGTGCTTGATAATATGCTTCAAAGCCGCTGATTGATTGATTGATTTAATCTGAAAGATGGCCAAGATTAACTTGCTTATCTAGATACAGGTAACAATGGTGAGTGCTCCAAACATCATAACATTTCCCAGTCCAGTTTTTCTTTCCTCTTTCTGTTACACAAGACAGACGCACGTGTTTATAGGGGTTTCCTTTCCTCAGTTTCTGTTTTGGACATGTGCAAATGGGTCTTTGCTTCGTTAGAAAGCAATCAATGTATCCCATACAGATATGTCATACAACGTAGCCACATACCGCGAGCATCTATCAGAACTGTGGTATAGATTTGTCAGTAACCAATCACAACCCACCCAACAACCCTAACTAACCAATCACGCGCTTAGAAATTTCTATTTCCAGCGCTATGATTGGCTGATTGTTCAATATTTGCAAATCTGTACTACAAGTAGTATATTAGCTTACCGCGCTGCATGATTCAACAGTTCCTATCAGTTGAGGTGTAGTCAATTAAATACCATGGACCATGGACACATTGGACAGTCCCTCCCCCCCCCTCCCCCATTGATAGTTATTCCCCACCCCTCAGTGATATTTTAGCCCAGTAAATATCGCTTTCATTCCAGTGCTCGAAAACAACATAAGTTCGTTTTAGTTTTTATAATAGCTCAAGAAAATATCACAATCGTTTACCCCCTGTCCTGCATCAACCCCTCCCCCCACTTTTAGTGACCGAGGAGGGGGGGGGGTGATCATTGATTAGCTTCAGCATGTAATCAAAAGGTTTTATACCGATGCAGATCAATAGACTGCAGAGCTTGAATCAATCAGTAGACTGCAGAGCTTGAATCAATCAATAGGCTGCAGAGCTTGAATCAATCAATAGCCTGCAGAACTAGAATCAATCAATAGACTGCAGAGCTTGAATCAATCAATAGGCTGCAGAGCTTGAATCAATCAATAGACGTACGGCAGAGCTTGAATCAATCAATAGGCTGCAGAACTAGAATCAATCAATAGACTGCAGAGCTTGAATCAATCAATCAATAGACTGCAGAACTAGAATCAATCAAAGCCTATTGGCGCTGTAACCATGTTAAACAAATACATCGCTGCCTAGCTCACTGCAGCACAGTCTATCCACGGCTCTGTCAGGTGGCAGGTCCACGGCACTATGTAACATATCATAATGGGAACGCTGAAAATGTCCGACAGGAAAATGAAGGACAAATAAATGGAAAATGTTGAGGCAGGAAAATGGCAGACAGGAATATGACGGACAAAGAAATAGAAAATATCGAGGCGGGAAAATGACAGACAAAGCGTCCAAGCGTCCATGCAGGATAATATCTTGCATGGACTGATTGAAAACGAGCAAAATACATTAACTAATCAAACAGTAGCCTAATAGTTTTAATGTAATAAATCGAGAAATGCTTAACTCAAATAGCAAACACAAATGCAATTGCAAATACATCGGAATGTTAAATAATTGAAATGACACTATTATAATTGGTTTCCCGTGTTTGATCCGGGAAACTTGAGAATAGGCCAACTGAAAACGGCACATGTTTCGTAAAAGCTGACTAACGCAGATACTTCATACTGAGGAAGGCAACGGGAAACTACCTCGGAAGTCAAAATATATATTCCCACGAAGAAGGTAACATTCTAGGTGTGGTAAAGGCGTAGCATTCTGATGGGATCAACTTGATGATCGATGGAGTGCTCATCAGTGAGCACCATAGCAGACTGTGTTTGAGAATAATGTACATCGGACCTGCCATTTGACAGTACAATTGATAGATAGATTCTAATTGATCTAGGCAGTATGTCGCGTAACTTTTATATATACTCGTATATATATATAGGCCTACATTATACAGCCAGTATAGACGTAAACATTGAAGCATTTAAACTTACAAAATATACATAAAGGAATTCATGATAAATGATAATGGTTTTAATTATGCGTTAGATTTTTATCATGGAAAAATATCTATATAATTATTGTAGTCAAATAATTTAATTGCACAAATACAACTAATGGGCTAAACTATAATACCAAATTACATTATAACAGTAATTCAACTCCTTGTCCTCCATTTTCCTTCGTTCAAATTCCTACCTCGACAGTTTATCCTTCATTTTTCTGTCGTTCAAATTCCTGCCTCAACTCTTTGTCCTTCATTTCCTGTCGTTCATGTTCCTGCCTCGACTCTTTGCTTGTCCGTCATTTTCTAGTCTGCCATTTTCAGTCAAGCCATCCATGGACATGCCAGCACTCCAGCTTTTTAATGACATTGTTGTGTACCGGTATGCAATATCGTAGAGTATTTGTATTGTGACGTATGTGATATAAATTATAGTTTTCTTACGTTATTTCTGTCTTGATTTATCAAATAGAATATCCATTTATTTCTCATACTGACAAACTCAATGTTATAGAAAATTGAAACCTGCAATAATAGCTAATAGTACAGACATTACACTATAATAATTGTAAACAATCGAAGTTAAACAAGTCTACTTATATAATTACTATATAGGGTAATTATATATCTATTTATCACAACATACAGTTGCAAAAATTAAAATAAAGCATGTTGCATAATTATGCAGAATTGTTTTATATTAGCTAAATTAAACGATATACTTACTGTGATCTGGTTCTTTGAGTGTCTGTCAATGTAACAGTGATATCGTTGGGAGTATGTCTTGATGTATGTTTGGATGTCTGCTTGTCTCCGCTCTCTGTCTCATCTGAACTGCCTACAGGATCTCTTCTTGCTAAACCCTGTCAAATTGGAGCATAAGGCATAACATCATCAGCTGTTATTGACTGAGACAATGGACCATCTCTCTCTATCTCTAGTGCACTGCCAAATGGCAAGTCAAAGGTACATATTCTGAAACACAGTCTGCTATCACGCTCAACAATGAGCACCCCATCGGTCATTAAGTTGATTCCATCAAAAAGGCCATGCCTTTACCACGCCCAAAATGTAACCTTATTACTGGGAATATATATTCTGACTTCGTAGGTGATTTCCCGTTGCCTTCCTCAGCATGAAAATATCTGCGTCAGTCGGCTTTTACGAAACATGTGCAGTTTTCAGTTTCCCGGATCTCAAGTTTCCCAAGTTCTCAAGTTTTCAAGTTCGGATTCTCAAGTTTCCCGGATCCAACACGGGCAAATATGAGCTTAATAAATTACTAATTGCAAAACAGAAAGTTTCACAACGCTGATGAAGACATTACTAATCAAGGAAACCCTTAAATACTTGCGGCTGACATGTGTCATATGTGGAAATAAAGAAGAAAAATAAATACATTACATTTACTATTAGACATGCTTTCAGCGAAGATATAAATGATGAATTAGTAAATAACAAGAATCGTAAAAATCTAGTGCTTCATCGTCATCTAAGACGTTGATTTAATCAAATGAAATCGAGATAACGTAATAGGCCTACACGTATTTTAATCGCCCAACAAAGGTGTGACCGTATAATGAGTTGTTACAACGGAACTTTAAAAGCCATCGAAGCATAGTTCTGTCATTTAGACGCTCAGGCCTATAGGTAATTTGAGAGTCACGGTAGAGACTTTTGGTAAGCAATAAGAAACTGTAACGTTCTTCTGAAACCTATTTATAGTATTCCATAACATTTTAGTATTAACTGACTAGCGGCCGAGTGGTTAAGTCCTGTGAATGGATAAAAGAAATTAACAGTATGGAGAACCATGATCGCCCACATCTTGAATGGACACGATATTTAGAGAGAGAGAGAGAGAGAGAGAGAGAGAGAGAGAGAGAGGGAGAGTGAGTGAGTGAGTGAGTGTGTGTGAGAGAGAGAGAGAGAGAGGAGAGAGAGAGAGGAGAGAGAGAGAGGAGAGAGAGAGAGAGAGATGAGATAGTAAGAGAGAGAGAGAGACTATAACCCACCACAGCTGGTGGACTCCAGATTCGTTCCTGAGCATCTAACCAAGCCAACATGGTGGAGCTGCTCTGACACAGAGTCTTGCGACTGTTCGGCGCCCTTGCAAAAGGCTGCAACTCCTCATCTCTCTCTGACCAATTACAATCAAGCTTCTTGTCACGTGATTTAGTGGCACTCAGAATATTGTCGTTTTCGTCAACTGATTTTAGCTGTGACATGAGTACCAAATAGCATTGGTTAATTTTGGTAAATAAATTATTCAAGGTAGGCTACGTTGTGTTTGCAGCTAAAGTATTGGTTGAACATGCATTACATGTAAAATTGTAAATACATTATGTGAAAGTAACAAGCATGTATCGCATGTACTAAATATGAAATATTTATGTAAGATAAGTGTGAAGTTGAACTCAAAATTCAAAGTTGAACTAAGTCGAGATTTTGGGATGACTATCTGGAGCAGAAAAGAACATTATTAGTATCATTTTATAATTATTCATCTTATTTTTCTGAATATGAAGCGCATTCACAATTCTACATTCATCAACGAGTACCTAAACCAATCAAATGAACTAATGAAACGTTTGTGATACCACAATTAATTATTTAGTGTTAAATGCATTCGCGATAAAAGAGACAGGTGATAACTTTAATGAAATACCTATGAATTTAGTAATCACGATTATTATGAAAATGCTAATTACAAGAAGTTAAACAATAAGCAAAAATCTTACCCTGGTGATCTCATTTTCTAAATCAGCTGTGGGTAGATTAACCAGCGACGGTTCGCTGTGAGGCCGATATAACCGCGAGATTGCTTCTAAAAATAGTACACGTCATTTCGCATAAACTGTGGCAGCAAGTTAAAAAAAAATACGAATAATGAAATAGAATTGGAGCATTTTAAGAATTCTCCATTAAAATTAAATGAATTCAGAAAAAAGAGTAACAATTTCTAAATTCAGAAATTAACCTTTTATTCTTTAATGGTCAGATAGCAGTTTAGATATTAGGTAAAATTAATAGTTAAACACAAATCATGTCAACGCATCCCAAATGCGTTACATATTCAACTTTACATGCGTTACCTAATAAAATCTTAACGGCATTTATCTGAAGTGTAGTGAGCAATAGGTTGTGTACTATATTCGTTACCGCACGTAGGCGCTGAGCTGATCCCGATCCGAGCGATTACTGCAGCACACAGGCGAAATAGTCAGTAATCTGACGGTTAGGTCGCCAGTCCCACTCCATGCAATCCAATATAATTACTGGATCATATATACACCAGACTTTTGGTAATAAGTGAGCTGTATTGGATCAAAACTAAAAAAGGCTACATTTATATTATAATGGAACACAGAGGACTTTTTCTCTAATGAACTTTTTCTATGTCCATATTATTTAGCAGCAGATAAGACAGATCAACTAACTTGATTCAAGTGTAACTCCTTGAGCTTCATCGGAGTAGTGTGTAACATCTGGAGGACACGGGCGGAGTCTAAGTTGATCATCTCTTCCTACCACAGCATAGCCACGTGTTGATGTAGAGCGTTCAGGACTGGCTGTGCCGGTAGAACTCGCACTCGTCCCGTCTCCTGTTGTCTTGCTGTACCGATCTCTTCTCTCCAATCTCTCGCTCCCCTCCTCAAAATCCGCCAAAATCTATAAGGCAATAACGACATTGAACTACGTCTCGGTTGGATAGCGTAATCGGTGGAAACGATTGCTCGATAAGCAGGAGGCCATGGGTTCCAATCCCAGCCGGGTTCACCTGTGACAGCATCCTTAGATATGGAAACAGACGTTGAACTTCGCTTACGGCTTTATAATTCGTGCATAATAATGGCATAATCATATTTTATTACGTCGCAATTACGTTGTAAAAGAAAAACATTAAGCATGAAATATTACGCTGAAAATAATAAATCACATAGGTGCATGTGCACGATCATGAAATAATATATAATATATAATATTCGTATAACTAATATTTATCTATCTCTTTCCTTAACTTTTGCATGGTTTGTATCTTGTACTATATATATTCTCTGTGTATGTATAATGTATAATTAGTAATGTCATTATTACGCACTACTAGCAATGCTGTATTAATTTTGTTATTAAAATAATAGGAGCCAAGGACTAAAAAGAAGAATCTAATGTCCGTATCGAGGCCTAACGACTACATCAGTAACTGGTGAGCCCTGGGATTCGAACCGTGAATCTATGGAACTAGAGTCAGACACTTATATTACATATTATCCTAACTACAAATACGCAATAAACCTGCGGGATAAAGTGGGCTCATGTTGTATCTAGTATGTTCTCTCTACAGTAAAGTCTTTTTAAGTAAATCTATTTCTAACTTGTTCTCGATCATCAATGACGTCTCTGATGAGATCATCAGGATCCAGGATCCCTCCATCCAATGATCTCAGGCTGTGAAGTGTCAGCCAGCTCCCGAGTGTCTGAAACATAATTTTAACAAAGCATCAATAAATCGGGTCTAAAAGTGTATTATGAATTTTAAAAGCTCATTAGAAGTTTAATGAAACCAATAAAAGCATGTTACGTATGAAAATAATGCGTAAGCTGTAATTAATTAATGATTAAGATTGAAGAAAATAGGCCTAAACTCGATGACCGATTGACATTAAAAAATATTGCCGCCTACATTGCGCAATATTCATATATACAGTGTAATACGTAAGCTATAATGCTAGATGTAATACTATTCAGACAAAATTGCATTAGTACTTCTTCCTGACATTCTCATATTACTCATTTGGATTCAAATTTGATGTTGGCGAAGCGTTGCAGGTCATAATAGTAAAGAATAGTCGTGTAATGTGAGTAAGTATGTAATTAGACTTGGTATGTACATGTATATGACATTTCACCATCCATTGACCATCACCTCCACTACTGACCACTAATTCTCCTATGCAAGCTTACCATAGACTAGAAAGTCCCATGTTAGACGGAGTTTTAAGTTATAGTGAGGAAGGCTAAGGGATTTGCTAGATACCTCTGCACATTTTTTTATACGCCGAATGATATGAAATTCTTCGTAACCAAATTTGTAAAACGAAGGAAAGGATTTAGGGGGCACAGGGATACTTTTAGACTTTACCCCACGATTTGCCTTTATTTAGCCGTCCACTCGAAAGAAATGCATGTAAAACAAAAGTCTCTCCCCCCCCCCCCTCCCGTCAAACATTCCTAGATCCGCCACTGGTGAACGCACTTATCTATTGACAAGTTGACCATTCATTCGGAACGTTGATTACACCCTGTCATAGTGTGAGGACGACTAATGTCTAGGTCGCGAGATTATCACCATCTCACGATGTTCCACAAAGAACATGTCAGATAAGGTTAAAGATATCTTAGATCAATTCCTTTAAAAACACTTTCTGTATGTATAATATGTGTTGGATCTGATAAAATTTAGTATAGACCAACCGATACATGAATGTGTTTCGCAGGACTAACTAAGATATTTCAATGAAGTGCAGAGTGATCGGTGCCAGGATCTATGTGCATTAGACCTATTGACCGCTCAATTCTAGACTTGTTGAAGCCTTACCACATCGTGTGAGGCCAATGGCAGGCTAGGCGATAAAGAGCCTCTCTGATATACCTAGTGTAGCCTATAGAGGCGCTATGAAATGCCCTTTTGTACAGCATTTTCATTCTTACCGATACTGTACTTTAGTCTTTCTAGTCAGTTTTGTTACAAATAATATATTGATCTGTACCAGCCACTGAATTACAGTACTCACAGTACTAATTTAGCTGATTAACATCTACATTTTAGTAATGCTTAAACTGCGATGGCACAAACGGTTTTAACCTTTTGTGCTCAGCTGGAGCTAGGCTGAACCAAAGATACGATCTAACTACTTGTTCTACAAATGACTCGATTGTAAAGACTGAAAAGCTAAACATCAACTTGAAGACAATTAGCGCAAAGTGACAGGTCAATAATTTGTTGCCCGAGGCAGTGCAATAATGAAGTCATCTAGAAATACGAGATCGTTTTCGATAAACAAGTTATATCCTCTAGTACAGTTAATAGTGAATATTAAAAAGCTATTGAACGAAATCATGATTGCGACTGCTTCAATCCTATACGCATAAAAGCTTAGAGTTGCAAATCAATCAATCAATCAATCCATTTAGGGTTTAACGTCCGGTTTCTCATCCCAAGACGACGTCAGGGCATGAAATGCTTAGAATCCGTTCCA
This sequence comes from Enchytraeus norvegicus, assembly GCA_034695365.1. NCBI lineage: Eukaryota > Metazoa > Annelida > Clitellata > Enchytraeida > Enchytraeidae > Enchytraeus > Enchytraeus norvegicus. The sequence goes on along the minus strand of JAQFZF010000917.1, from coordinate 3,200 downwards.
AAGATACCGTGCACGAGTCCGATGCACGGTCGGTCGATGATCATACGTTTGGGCGGCAAAACAGAAGTGAATCGCGCCTTGGATTTCAATGTGCACATAATTCTAATAAAATAAAAGAATGAGATAACGTGAGGTGTCCGGTTCATTTGAAAATGGATTCACCGATAACTGCATTTGAAATAAATATTGTTTGCATTGTGTCTAGGCACAATTTCTTACACTCTCTGTACTACCTTGCTCATTAAGTTACACACACACTCTCTCTCTCTCTCTCTCTCTCTCTCTCTCTCTCTCACACTTTCTCCATTAACCAAATATATTAAACACACACACTCAAAGATATCCTCAACAATGTAAAATAATAAATCTGAGCTATTTTACAGTTGTTACTCTCATACATGTTCATGAGTTAGTCACATCTTGCGATCGAGTATGGTACCGGCGAGTCTCTATTCTCAAGTCCCCGCACTCACAAAATGAAGATAAATCTAACAATAACATAGGTCTTCAATTAGCCATAGAATGAACTAAACGTCGCAAGTCCATTATGTAAGAATAAACTCCGTTCACTCGATTAGTATGTTTCAAAGAATTGATGTGTAGGTTCAAAGATGCAGTACAAAATGTTATGTAATTATGTGCTTTGTTGCTTCAAACGAAACATTCAACATCAGACGACTTTGCAATTGTATCAGTATCTATCTATCCTTGTAATTTTCTATCGTCGTAATACATCTATAGTTTTCTACCACAGGGCAGGTCCACTGTATAAATTATTCGTCAACATTCTTAAGCTTCACTCTTTAGTTTATCGTCCATATAAAGTTCACTACAGATTTACTATGCCAAAGCAAATACAGTACTAATACTACATGCGATTATACAAATAAATAAGGGGCCGAGTCTAATGAAATCAGGAACAGAGGTGGCTAAGGGAAGATCGCTCCTTCGCCCCTATAATTCTACACTTTTAACGGGGAGAGGGGCTCTAGAACTCAACAACAACCAGCTACTAGTAATTTGTTGTAATAATTCTTTGTTAACTAATTGTCAGGTATCCAGGCTAGTCATTTCTGTCACATTTAACCAGCACCTGATATTTATCTTATAATTCACTCCCTTGGACAATAAATGTAACGTTTGTTTCTTTGTCTGAATATAACAAAAATTGCAATATCATGCGAAAGCTTAGCTACCGATACTCTCATGGGTATTCGCTAATTTGAGCGGCAAAATCGCAGACAAGGCACACGACAGATGTGCAATGGATGTTTACACATACAAAGAATTGTATACACATGAACATTAAATATCGACACATAAACACACACACACACACTCTTATAACTTCTATAAGCATCAGCACTACGATAAGCAAACACTTTATGCTTTGCACACGGGCTACTATCTCACAAGTCACCACCCTAAATATTGAATTATTTCTGATGTCGAGGCATGCGCGAGGTTCTATATTAGACTCTATTGTGACCATCTGTCTTTAATAAGAAACTGTTTGCACTGTAAGTATCATGACCACCTGCCGTTTCCCGAATGCCAACTGTAGCATAAATTCTATATCGCATTAAAAACTAAATGTTGACATAATTCAAAAGTAATTCACACATTAAACCATTACGGTAGTTATTTGATCTCGATATATATTTTAGTTTTCTCAAATCTCTATAATTATTTACAAAGTAAGCCTACATATAATCTGTACGAAGTACACATCCCATACCGTAATTAATAATGAAATTTCAGGCCAGTATTACCATTGATCGACAATATCACAGTGCACGGTAGGCCTAACTAGCAAGCAAAAGTTATAGTTTGTGTGCCACATTCGTTACCGAACGTATTCGCGGAGTTAATCCCGATCCTGAGCGACTGGAGCACACACAAAGTCATAAATCTGACGGGGGTGAGGTATCCAGCCCCATTATTTCTTCCGAAGTAGTCACCTACTGGTACTTATAGCTTAAAATTAACGACCCACAAGGGTTGGACTGTTGGACATCTGAGATTTAACTCACTGATTGGCTCGTTCGGAGTAGGGCCCGGGACCATCTGCTCACAGATTTGACACAAGCTAGTCGACGCGCTAATCAAGGAGCCACGGAGACGAACGTGCAAGTTGGAACAACAAACCTGTTAAATATCTACTTTTATTCTTCTTCGTGATTTTTGCACCTGAAAGAGCCAAACGCGACAGGCGAAGCTTGAGCACAAGTACAAACTATTGGAACGCACTCTGGGTTTGACAACTTTATCATCCACTACCATGCGTTCAGTTTAGTAATAATGCAGAAGTAACGAAAAAACTAAACCTCAAATAATTAATATATTATATATAATCATTATATACAAATTTATATATATATTACATTCTTATTTATCTTTTATCCCAGATCGGTTAACACCTAGGGTAGTAACAAATATAATTAATAATAAAGATAAACGAAATAGAATTATAATATGATATACTTTGCCGGTGGCTTTTCTGTATCTGGCTTCAGATTGATTCATCAAGTCTCTCACAGTCATCTCAGACCCAATACCACATGGCACCACTACCTTGATCTTGTCAAAACATACTGTGATCTTCAAATTAGATGCCGCCATATTTATGTATAATTGATTTCTGGTAATTCTGCAGGTTAACGTTGTCCAATTCTTCTTTTCTTCTTATCGTCTAATCCTTCATTAAATCTAACTTCAATTCCATAAGCTATGTAGTCTATATATTTATAATCGATATAGATACTTTAATACGGCACCGAATAAATTGATGTAATTACAATTATTTTCATATGTAAGGATTTAATCCAATCCTTCAAATTCTCATATTTTCAGTTGATTTTAAGATTCTGAGTCACACAGGTTTCCCATGTTAGCATCTTAAATATTTAAAGAATCTGAAACGCACAATATAGAATATCAAATTAAATTAAGAGTAGCTTCAAAATGTTTGAGTTGCAAATACACAAGTCGTCCATACATTGATTTTACCTGGTTTGGTAGTCCATTTTCATCAGTTGATTGATTTTGCAGCTTTGAATAATGGTCGAATCAATATTGGTCTATACTGAGTTTTTATCCTTATTATAAAACAATAAGGATAAAATTCCCCGTGTTGGGTCCGGGATATTTGAGAATAGTCCAACCGATAACTGCACGTGTTTCGTAAGAGCCGACTAACG
>JAQFZF010000916.1:0-15456 GCA_034695365.1 Enchytraeus norvegicus | reverse complement strand
AGCAAATGCATTGGCGAGATAGCACATAGCAGATGTATGTAGCAAATAGCAGATAGTAAAAGTACTGTGCAGATAGCACCTAGGCCTAGTAAATGTATGGTAGAGATATCACTTAGTAAATGTATGGACAGATTGTTATAAAATATATTATGTATAGGGTAGAGAGTAATAGTTGTCTAATATATATTGACGTCTGGTGACCTTTGATCCTGTTCTGGTACTCTCACTGTTATACTACTAACTTGGTATCGCAGTGATCTAGGTTGCAGTATATAGAATAAGCATTAAGCAGGCAATTATAACTACTTTATTTTTTATTCTCAATTTCATTTATAATAACATATTCACAACATATAAATAACATATAGAACAACTATAAAGCAAATCAAGAATAATGTCAATGTCAAGAGTTGTAGAACTCTGTAAGATTACAAAAATAGTAACATTCATTTTTATTTCTCTTGCGGTCCCTGACATTGCCTTCGGGTGACGAACCGGACGTTAAATCCTCAATGTATTGTCTTTCGTATTGTTTCGTTTCTCTCGAGGTTACAAGGAACAGTGGTAACAAGGTCTGTATTGTATTATATTTGTATTGCATGTGTAGTGGAGGGAACAAGCGTAAGTTGAGTACAGCAGTGGCTCTGGTTGGAGATCCTGCCATAGTGCTACTGGACGAACCCACCACAGGCATGGACCCCGTGGCCAGGAGAAGACTTTGGACCTCTCTACAACTAATCAGGAGTACTGGGCGAACCCTGATCCTTACCTCTCACAGGTACTCTATCAATCAATCAATCAATCAATCAATCAATCTCTCTGTCTATCTATCCATCTATCTATAAACTATCCGGTCTACTCTCGAGGCTCTTTCAATCTAAACGATATCGAGTAACCGGGCTATGATTCATTCCATTCTAAGTGAATCGTTTTTATAAAGACCCACAGGCCTGTTAATACCCAGGATAAAATACGTAACAATAAAAAAGCAATCCGTATGGAGGAATGCGAGACTCTATCAACGACTGATTGATTGATTGATTGATTGATCACAGTATGGAGGAGTGTGAGGCACTATGCACTAAGATAGCCATCATGGTTGATGGTAGGTTTAAGTGTCTGGGCAGCACACAGCATCTCAAGGACAAGTTTGGGCGGGGCTACACCGTCATCGTCAAACTCAGGGGCCCGTTAGGGACCCGAGACGGTTCCCCACATGGGACTCGGGACGGAGGTCTGGGAGAGAAACTCGGGGGCTCGGCCGGTGCCCGGGGTCTGAATCCAGGGGAACAGGCCCGGGGAAGGTCGGGACGAGAAGGGGTGGAAGTATTCAGGAGCCCGGGGAGGGTGCCTGGGGAGGAGGAGCCAGTGGATGATGGGAGGTGGGTGTCAGCCACCCCCAGTGGGTCGGAGATGGGTGGAGGAGGTCAGTGGGGGGAGAGAAGAGTGAGGATAGGGACAAGTTTTGACAAAGAGGAACAAGGTGAGGGAGAGAGGCAGGGCACACCAGGAGGTAGAGGTGACAGGGCTGCTGCTCTGCTCCAGTTCTTCTATCAACGCTTTCCACACAGTCAGATCAAAGATCGTCACGAGCAACTCTTCCATTTCCACATTCCTTCAGAACTCCGGGATGAGTCTGAAGTGGACGGAAGCTCAGATTCCAAGGACCATGTGGATCTTATAGACCACCCAGGAGACCCTATTGGTTCTAGAAGTCATGTGAGAGACCATATTGGTGCTAAGGATCATGTAAGAGACCCGTGTGGTCCCAGAGATCATGTTAGAGACCCTAGTGGTCCTAGAGATCATGTTAGAGACCCCAGTGGTCCTAAAGATTATGTTAGAGACGATATTGGCTCAGGGAATAATGTAAGAGAATTGAAAGAGATTCCGTCCAGGCATTCAGATGATACAGGAACTCAGCGTCAAGAGCCTACAGTGACTTGGGCCTCTGTATTCAGTGAGCTGGAGAGAGCTAAGGAGAGGCTAGATATAGAAGATTACTCCGTCAGTCAGACATCTCTAGAACAGGTTAACCACTTCTCTTTTCTCTCTCTCTCTCTCTCTCTCTCTCTCCTCTCTCTCACAATCTCTCTCTCTCTCGCTTGTCCACTGGTCCATGCAGGTCCATGGTATATAGGCCTAACTGTATAGTTTTTGCGTTACATTTACTTGGAGTTAATTTTTACTTTCTGAGGTGGGTTTCCTTTATCCTTCTTCAGTGACGTCTAGTCGGCTTTTACGAAACATGTGCATTGTGCAGCTTTCGGTTCATCTATTCTCAAGTTTGCGGAGCCAACACCACAAAATACCTCAGTACTTGAAAATAATAGTGACTGGATATTATCAATATTTAAATATTGAGCCATTGTTTTGTTGAAGAAAGGCCAATTTATGGCAACCCTAAGGTTAAGGTCAAGCACCTGATGCAGCGGTCAACCGTCAGTCTAGGCTTGATATTTCACTCTGTAATCTGCTCTACATGACATTTATTTACAGCCCCCCCCCCTACCCCCGCCCCCCCGTCATCCAGGCCCCGACTTGCCCTGCTTCTACTACTAACCTTTATTTTACCCAGTGGTTCCAACGCAAGGGCCGCGGGCCAAATTTGCCCCGAGGTTTTAAAAGTGGCACGCGACGGTGTGATGAAATAACAGTTTTACACTAGTAGAAATAGTGACAAAATTTGCATAGTATTTCTGCTTGGCCAAGCGAATGTTTTTATCATAACCGTCAAAAAGTTATTAAAGTCACGATTTCGCTAGCTGGCATAATTATCTTGCTTATATACTATCGTCTATCTATTTTAACCAAAAACTACCCAGTAAGGTTTGCTATATGATCAATCTCGACAGCCCTTGTTTATAATTAATTAATGCTGCAGCTTAGCACACATTAGTGCTATTCATTAATTGACGTGGCGATGTATACAGTAGCCTACTTGTAGGCTACTGTATGCAGTGTCCTGGGTTTCATGCTCTTTGGTCAATCAATCAATATTGGTTTATCGTCCATTTTCATCATCTGACGATATCAGAGACGTCTCCAACAGCACATGCACTACTAATTGGACCATTCAGACGCAGTTTGCATGTCACAAATAGAATTGAAGTAGGCTTTGCTCAATACTTGATGGCAATGATTTCTAGATATAATGATTTCATTTTACTATGTCCGTACTTCGAATTTGATAGGATTCATGATTTCCTTAAATATTAGCGGATCATATATAGAGATATGACAAAACTTGCTGTCTCATTATTTTTTAGCTAGAGTGACCAGTCTAACATAGACCTCTGTGGTCTTATAATAATTGTAATTGTGGTGTATATATATTTGTCCCACACCGCGACAAAAAAAAATTTGGTATTTGGCCCCTCAATTTTTTTACTCGTGAGATTTGGCCCGCGACGCAAAAAGTGTGGGAATCACTGCTCTATAGAAATTAACTGTTGTGATTTTTACCAATAACTAGAATATAACTGTCCAGAGGAAGTAAATAGGATACATGTCATCTAAACGAGCTTTCATAATTATCAGCTCTGTGGGGGCGGGGCTTCTAGTGGGAGGTGGAGTTGTATGGTTGCTATGGGGACGAGGATTGAGGTCAGATGTTGCAGCCCTTAGGCAGCAGGTAATACCTTGTTTATGACTTATATATACATCCTTAGATTCATACGGGCCAACCAAGCCTCCATTCCTTCATGGGTTGGTAAATTGGAAGCAATTAGTAGGTGACTACTTCGGAAGATTGCAAAGCTTACAATAGGTCGGGCATATATGATCCAATAAATTTGATGATATATAGTGGGGCTGACACAGTCACTGCCAGATTAGTGACTCTGTTACCTGTGTGCTGCAATTGCTCAGGATTGGGATCAAATCAGCACCTAATTATGTATATTATAAAATTTATATGCATATATAATAAGCTTATAATATATATATATGCTGTATTTTTACATTTGCACATTGCAATTGGGTGCTAAATTATGTATACAGATTTAGCTTATAACAATGTACAAAAATGTATAGCCTACATATGAGCCTACTTAGGCTCACATAGCCTAAGAGCATGCATTAATGACAATTGATGTCACAAATGTGTATACAATAGTACAATACATCTATAGATAAATTGCATGCATTTATCATTACACCGTGGCTTCTATGCTGTGTGAATACTATTTATCATATTCGGCTGATTTTATGCTTGCCATCATGCTGGAAATAGTTGAGGAAATTACATTGGACGCACGCTCAAAGAGCATTAAGTTGTTATTTGAACCTTGACGTAAGTTTAAATTATATATATTATATATATTTTATACCGTATTGTAAGTCATTGGGTACATGGACCTGTTGACAGATTGAGGCGTTGAGAAGAGATATAGAGAGATTGCAGACGCTACTCATACGTAGAGTCTCCACCAGCAATGGTGACATTCGGGAGCCGCCCCGGGTACAACCTGTACCCATACCCTACAGGTCAGGAGGCGGGGATGTTGTGGACGCAGCCAGCAGTGCCGAGGATGATGATGAGTTTGAAGAGGCCTACGATAGGTTAGCGCTTATTATTGTAATAGTATGATTAATCAGAATAGTAAATATGCGATTGCTGATTATTGTAGGGACGGTTGTAATTATTGACATCTTAGAATATTATGTACAATTGTACAATGTCATGTATTCATGACTGATGACATGATTGTCACTTAGGCCTATTCAGTAATTAGTAAAATTTTACTGACTTTAGACCAGTATGATTTACAGTATGTGACAATAAATGGGTGCTTAGACTCGATAGATTCTAAGTCCTGATGATATAATATTATTATGCGTTGAATTGAGATTTAAATGAGCATAAATAAGAGTTGAAATTGCTGTATGTTTGTCAAGTTTATATTGCCTAGTTTTGTTGAAATTACAATAGAGTTTGATTCATTTATTTTACGACTAAAACTTTTTCCTAGTTTTTGCTTGTAATCAGAAGCTGAGGACTCAGAGTCTGACTGCTTCTGTCACATTATCTGTGAATGGAGATTGATGTTAAATTCTTACTGTGATTTAAAATTTAATTCTTAAATTTGTTATCACAATCCTATGGCACATTAAATCGACATTGATCAATCTATATAAATTATCCTATATAATAATTTCCTTATCCCATTACGCGTTACAGCCTTAGAGTGCAGTAGTACTACAGTATAATGATGGGGACTACAATGCTCAGGTTGGTTGTCAATTGTCTGGGCCATGACAGTATCTGCGTGTGACTATGAGTCATTGTCCTGTGTGGACAATCCTGACTCACAGTCACACGCAGATACTATCATTTTGTATGGCCCGTAGGTCTGCTGCAGCAGAGCGAAGGAATATGAAGAGAAGTAGAGCAGAACGGAGGCCCCATTGCATGGTGGGTTGGCGGAGGGGGGGCCACTCCCTCAATAAGAAATCCACATTTGTGAAATGTTCTTTATAAAGCCTTTTATCAAAGGCCTTTTCACTAGTTGGTAAAAAAAGTAGATGTAACTGCTGTTGCATCTCACTGTTAGAAATTACAGATTACATTAAAATTAACGATTAAGCAATTTTGGCATATTTATCGATTGCCTGTTTTCAGATATTATTACAGTCTACATAATGCAAGCTTTATAATTCAGACAGGATATGCAGACTAAGTCATATCATATCAGATGTAGCCTACACCTATTCAAATATATGTGTGTAATTGATGTAGGCAACTGTACATTGTACAAAGTTCTGTATTAAAATTATCACAGAGGTTGTTAACAGTGGTTGATCTAATTGCCATCAGCGTCTGGGGCATTGTATTGATCCATCAATATAATTATACAGTGCCCCAATACCAAATCTGGTATTTGGTTTAGAAAGCACAGAACGGGTCTTCGGTTTCAAAGTCCGGTTTACCAAATTTAGTTGAACATCCCTAATTTCAATGTACATTTAGGTGCGGTGTGACGGTAATTTACGATTTATAATTATACTAGTAAGAAAACCTTTAACAGAGGTTATCTACAGATCATTTAACAAACTTTGTAATTTTTTTTGGGGGGGCGGCAGGTCCCACCCCCCGATACACCCTTCACTTGGGGCGAGGATACAATGCCTGACACAAAACGACGGTTTGTGCACTGAGAGAGAGAGAGAGCAAGAACTATAACAGAGCTGCTAATGCCAACTTAGTGCACAGACCTACAACAAGCCAATTAAATAAGTCACATTGATACTGAATCGTGACACCATGAACGAATAGCATAATATGATAGTTAAATATAATATATTGATCAGTTGATTAATCTAGATACAGTTGTTGGTTACATTAGTGTGCGATAATTTTAAGAAACATAAATGAAATGTTGAATTATTATATAACCTACTTGATGATGACCACATTTCCGAGTATTTGAATCGGACAGTCAAAATCTACCAATTCCGATTAATCGAAAAATTAGCCATCTAGTGATTTCTGATTACCGGATCAAACGTGAGTTAATCCCTAGAAGTAATGCAATATAAATATATATACCTATCCTTAAATTACATGCAATCGTTGCAGTCCTGCACATTGGCTGTCAGGATTTCATAATAGTATTTTTACAAGGTATTGTATTGTACTTCGATGTGTCTGAAGGTAAATGCATGGCTTTGGTATCGATTCATTTTATTTTGATGTCAGGTTATTTTTGCATATTATTTCAGCTTTGTAGTGCTTTTATCTAAAGTTATATAGGCCTATATATATATATATACATGTATATATTTATGTTTGAATAAGTTGTTGGGTTCTAGTTCCGATTTATTGATAGTTGTATTGATTTATTATAAGACTTTATTTAATATATATTAAACTTATTTTTAGTACTTAAAACTTAGTAGATCTTGATATAGGCCCGATAGGCCTAAGTACAGTATAGGCCCTAGGGCCTAAAGGCCATGTTTTAATATGGTAGAACCTCAATGAGTCATGCAGTATTTCAATTAATCCTATTGTTTGGTTTGAGGCTGATTTTAGAAGCAACTTTAAGTTAATATTTATATCTTTTTTCACGGATGTGGTTGCATAGATGTGTCAGTTTATTATGTTTCATTTTCAGGAATGTGTGACTTATAAACTCTGTTATGTGAGCACTAGTATATATAATTGTATATGAGTATTTGAAGCAAATTTGCTTCATTCATATTATAATTATTTGAATGTGCATTGTGCTTAGATTGCGGTCGCTAGGATTAAGATTTCATTAATTGTACTTTGTGAAAGGGATTCCTTCTATAAGTTCTACAAAATTTGCCATTTGCATGAAATATAGGCTATAATACCCCAATGTGCATTTGCGTTAGTATATTTGTAATTTTATTTCTGTCTGATGATTGTGTTTAGTATGTTGAATATATTCTAACTTCATTATAAGTTGAGCAATGAAAGAAGTCTATTGTTTAAAATATTGATTTAATTTTCAATTTAAATAATATTATGTTGGTCATTAAATTATTGTCATTGTCATTGCATTAACATTTAGAGAACAATCCTTAAATAAAAATGGGGAGTGTCGATGCAACCTTATTTGAGAGAGACAGAGATAGAGAGAGAGAGAGAGAGAGAGAGAGAGAGAGAGAGGGGGGGGGCGAGAGAACTACGTGATGTTACTATTCATTCAAAATTAATTGAATGTAGGCAAGATAAACTAGGCAATCAATCCAATATTTCACCCTATGATGCTACGAGGAGGGATTAAGGGCTTACAAGCTTAAGCACAGACTGAGGAACTATGTTACTGCTGGCTTTTCCACTTCAATCCATCAAAATCAAATAACGATTTAACGTCCGGTTCATCATCTGACGACGATATCAGGGACGTCTCGGACAGTAGACTCACTCTCTTTCTCTCAAATGTTCTCTCAACTTATTAGACAAAATGATGTATAAAATTGTTTAATATCATGATTACGGTATTATTTATTTTATTGTAATTTGCCGTGTTGTATCCGTTAAATATAAGAATAGACCAACCAAAAGCTGCACGTGTTTCGTAGAAGCCGACTAATGCAGTCACTGGTTAAGGAGACCCCCAGAAACAAAATTATCTCCAAGAAAATATGGTATACAAACTCTACAGTTGTATGCCATGGACCTGCCGTTTGGCAGTGCACTGAGAGAGAATCTTTTACTATAACTTTTTCATAAACTTATGAAATCATTAAGGGTCACTTCACATTTCAGTCTATTAATTATTGTTATTTACTGTTTGTACAGTGAGAATGGTTTGCTGAAGTTCAATAATTCCCAGAACACAAGCACAGCCGGTGACTCTAGTGAACTCAACAACTTCTATGCTCACATAGAGAAACTATTTGAGGGAAGTGATGCAGACAAAAGAGAGTCATTTAAAGCTCTCACTGAACGAAAACAGGAGGTAAAATATTGCTCGTCTTATATGACAAAGTTTGAGAGCCATGATCGCCTACGTCCTTAATGGACATGGTACCTGAAGAGAGAGAGAGAGTCTTATAATTGTGTAATTCATAATTATATTGCTCGAGTCCTCGCTGATTTTGTAGTTTGATGATGACATGAATTTAATTTGTCGCTTATTTATATTGGAAGACAAGTGTTACACTATTTAGTTAATTTTTATTATTACTACTATATTATACCTTCGGTTGTAAGTTTCCGTGGACAAAAATTATTATTAGTTTTGTAGTTATTGTTGCAATGTTATTTTAAATGTATAGCTACTCTTAGCCACCTTTTCCTTTTTAGAATATGATCAAGTTGTTTGTTTTGCTGTTATTCTTCTTTATATTGTAGATTACAGTTTATTTTTAAAAATAATTCAACATTGATTGGATAGATTAGATGGCAACAGAATGACCTCTCAATCATTTCTATGGAGTCAGATATGCATAAGAAGATTAGTGGCTATATTAAAGCTGGTCAGACAAAGCCTGAGCAAGCTAAGCACTTGTTTAATTAAATTATCTGGATTTCATGCTACTTAGATGGAATTGTTCCATGTTCATGTGTAATTATATTTATTGTACAATGTGCATTGTGCTTGCATACCTGAATGTGAGCAGTCAAGTTCCATATAACCTCCTTGATGTGGGTAATATTGATGTGTGTAGGACTATAATGTGTTAGGGTAGCCCACAATAAAGGTAGAATAGGATAGAATATCTGCTTATTACTCATATTGACAACCGCAATATGATATACAAATTTGACAACAGCAATGATAACAAATATTACAAACATTACACTACAAATGTAAACAGTTCACAGTAAGGTTTATACTAGACTTAATAATTTTAATAATAGTCCCTGACATCGCCCTCGGTAATGGTATTTTTTACCGAACGTAGGCGCGGAACTGATCCTGATCCTGAGCGATTTTAGTACACAGGTGAAAAGTCATTAATCTGACGATGAGGTCGCCAGCCCCACTCTATGTATTTGTATCTAATGCAGAATGATCACAGTAGCTATAAATGGACAATCTAGAGTCAAGTAGCTTTGCAAAAGGCAACAACCACTGTGGTTGTCATGACCTCTGCAAGTCCAGAATTTGATCGACCAATTGGTCTATAACAGAAATTATTGCCACATGGCTACCAATTCTCTCCACTGCAACCTATTGCCTATTTATATTTATTTTTAAACACAGACCGCGAGGATCCATACAGAAATAAGAACACATTTGAGAAACATACATATGCAAACAAAAACATGATAAACAAAAAACAATCAAAGCTACGATAAGAATAAGCAGAATAAATGCTACACCAGCAGCCAATATGGTAAATTACTGCCAAGGCAATCTCATCTGAAACATATATTTACCTTTTATGCTGCCTAGAGATGTATTCGAGTACACAATGTAATGTACATACTGTACTCAAAAGTTTTCATGTTGTGAGGAGAGTGTGACTCTAACCATTCGTTGCATATTTCATTCACTGTCAGCACATGTTGCTGTGATATGTACAATTGTGTATAGACTGGATATTATAATTATTTATTGACTGTGTTTTAGCTTGCACAGGATGTTGACTTTCAGTGGCGCCTGGCTAAGAGCACATACTTTGTGTCTCAGCTGGAGGCCTCCACCAATAAAGACAGACAGAAGGAATTAGCGTACCGGGCCAAGGATCACGCTGATGTCGCTCTGTCGTTGGACAAGAACTGTGCCAATGCTAATAAGTGGTTAGTTTACTTTTTATCTGTATATTTTCACAGATTTTATGACATTCGCACATAGGCCTCCTTGATTCCTTTCTTAGTTGCTGTTTTTGTGTTTTATTATATCACTCCGTGAGTAATCATACTTTTGGCTTTTGAAAGCGTTACAAAGCAGCTAACTAGTGCAGGTACACGATTAACATACCAGACACTTGCATATGGTTTGTGAAAAATTGATCTGAATTTGCAAGTTTCAGTCGTATGTTGGATATAGAAAATTACTCTAGAATTAAAAATTACGATAATCATTGATGGTAACAGCTATGATCATTCGTCAGTAATAATGCTGACTAATAATCATAGCAATCTCTATCAAATTCTACATGTAAAATAATTTCAAACTTAATTTTTAATGCTTTATATTGACATTTATACTTGTATCTAGTTTAAACAAGTTTTGTGGTGCACTAGTTCATGTTATAGTACTTCTTGTTGCAAAATAGTCTTAAATGAGGCTATAGAAGTTATAAATACAGTACATTTACAAACTGTTGTGAGGGATTTATGATAAATTTTGACTACTTAAGGTACCGTTAGCTTTGTATTGTACAATTGTTTCTATTTCAGAGTTTTGAAATTAAATTCATTTTACTTTAGATTTTTGTGATTGTTTCATTTAACAAATTTTTTTCAATTTGGATTGCAGTTTTTTTGTAGTGGATAGGAGGGCTACTTGGTATTTTTTTGTGCAGGTTCTAGGTACACATTCCTACACGTGCAATCACGCAACTATCGAGCACTCCATCGACCGAGGAGTTTAATTTACTTCTGAAGTATTGTTTTGTTTCCATCAGGTATGCAATAACTTTGGGGAATATTGGCGACTATGAGCCTGTTAAGAACAGAATCGCTAATGGCTATTCGTTTAAGGTATGTATGAGTGTTTGCTGATTACAATCGAATCACTTTATTAAGTATTTAATCGCCTTTTGTTAAAATTGCATTATTTTATTACAAATAGTGCTTGCAGCAGTACTTGCATATATCCAAATTGACACGCGTCAAACAATGCAAACATACACATTGGCAGAGAATTTTATTATATTGTTTCATAGTATTTCTCTCATATTATTTAACAGTCTAGCTGAATTATGCGTGTATGGATATGATCATGCATGTATGGCATGTGTTTATTAAACTACAGGCTACATACAGTTCCTAAGTAGTAAGCATATTTGATGAGCATATACATTTATACATCACAGTACAGTTTTGTGTCGTATACGTTTCAGACTTACATAGAGAAAGCAATAGAGATCAATCCCGTTGATCCCACGTCACATCATCTGCTCGGCCGCTGGTGCTTCGGGGTCTGCATCGTATTGTATACTCTTATTACTCCATCCTGTATTCTGATTGACATTGTATCCAATATTTTATCACTATGTGGCTGAGCCAGAAGCTCATTGTAATTTCAAGTTTAAACTGAAAATTTACTAATTTAGTGAATGCTAGAACTGACTATGTAAAGCGCTGTGTAATCCTTTTGTTTGTTGCAGCACTATGATAATTATCTACTATTATTGTCATTATTATTATTATTATTAGCAGTTAAGTATCTGATTTCACAGTTGGAATCCCAAGACTCGCCCGTCATTAATGTAACCAATGTTATACCACAAAACTGATGTTAAATTTCACTTGAGCCTCTATATAAATATAGAAATCTCTAGATATGGATATAATATGGTTAGGTTACAAGTCTAGTGGTAACGCATGACACTTACTGAATGATGATATTTATATGAAGAATTTATTAATTCAAAATAAATAAGTATATTATAATAAATGTAGTGCATGTATTATTTTTGTCAATTAATTATTTATAAACAAATCTGCTATAGTTGATGGTTCTAATAATTTATTTGTGATTATTTTAAAGCAGTTTATTTGAAAATTACTCGATTCTGCTGATCTAATATCACCACTACTGATGGTCAAGTTATATTTTACTTTATTATTATTTATTTATTATCGCAAATTAATTTGTTGCTAAATTTTGCTTAATATTTTACTCATATTTATTTATCTTGTCAGGTTTACATGTTGTCGTGGATGGAGCGCAAAATGGCCGCCACTCTTTTTGCAGAACCTCCGTCAGCTACCATTGAAGACTCTTTAGCAAACTTCCTCGAGGTAAATAAGTAGTGAATAATTAAGATATCATTATGCATAATATTAAATTAGCTGTATATTTCTTAGAAGTATGTCACTAAA
This sequence comes from Enchytraeus norvegicus, assembly GCA_034695365.1. Lineage (NCBI taxonomy): Eukaryota > Metazoa > Annelida > Clitellata > Enchytraeida > Enchytraeidae > Enchytraeus > Enchytraeus norvegicus. Next base: position 2,978 of record JAQFZF010000916.1, on the reverse strand, counting down.
ATGCCCTGGTCTGGTCAGGGGAACTTGAGAACAGTCTATATGTATACCTTCACGTATACATGTCGTAAGAGCCAACTAATGCAGATACTGAGGAAAACAAGTCATACTTTATCCTTGAACAAAGGCATCATTATAGATACGGAGAGCAGAGCCATAATGATGAGGCCAGCATGTTTGGTTGGTTGATGGTGTGCTCATTCATGAGTGAAATGCATATTTGGCCTTTAAATGCATCTGGAGCTTGTAAGAGGGGATTTTTGCTTTAGGCCTGCCTTCTGGCAGAGCATTGGATAGATAGATAATTACATAAATGTTGTATAGCTTAAATCTGTCGGTACTGTCAAGTGGTGCTACTTTTATCAGTACTGGCTACTTTGGCCGCTTCTTTTCTTCATGTAAATGTTCATTTTGATCAATTATGCTTTTTATATAATTCTCAATAAGTTTGTTGTTTGTGATGATAGGCTGATAGACTTCATCCTGGCCAGTGGAAGGAGAATATGCTCTACATTGCTAAGGTTCTCATTGAATTCTATTAGTACTCATTTTATTTTATTTCTGTGTATTTAGATCAAAGGAGTATAGCAATTTTATAGATTAATACAGTGAGGGATAGATCTAGGATTTTTAACGGGGCAATCTTTTAAAATGATGTACTTGTTTTTGATGGGGTGGCGGGTCAGGTTAAATCGAGGGGGGAGGGTTATAAATTAGTATTTGAATGGGTCAAATTAACCAAAAAAAATCAAATCGAAGGAGTATCCATGGCACCCCAGCCCTCTCTTCATGCCCCCTAAGTCTACGCCTGGGTTATTACATGATTTGACAGTTACAATATACACAAAAAAGTGAAATAAAAGAAATTCATCCATGAAATGTAATTTATCCTCTGATTACTCTGTTAGGGACTTTCATAGCAAAAGATAATGTATCAGCCGTTTACTGGAATAAAATTAGTAATTACAATGAATGGCTGAGAAATGAAGAACTGTAAACCATGTTGACTTGTTACATTGATTTGGGCAAGTCCAACGACATATTGTATAATATGTAAATGTTTTATACAATAAGTAATTTAATGTATCATATTGTAAAAAAAAGAAACCGTAAAATACTACTGAACATTATTCAGGTTATGCACAGGATTTTTTTATCTCTACACGGGAAAGTGGCAACAGGGTTCTTGTGTAGAACTTCCTAGGCCTTAGCATACTTAACATTAGATTTGGTCTGTTTTCATTTAAACATTTATATGTAAATTATGCCCTTAACAATTAAATAAAATTCGAAAACCTGTTGCCCGTTACATTGAGACTGTAAATATATGCCTCACAACACTTTTAGTATCAGTTTGATTTTTGTCACTCTCCAAAGTAGAGGCCTATAGCTAAGTTTTAACGTGTGAAATCAGTACTGTCCAAAGATTACTCGGCAGCATTTCTAAGAATTCTCACAGTCGTGGCTGAGTCTGACGTCATGTGGTTATGCCGTATAATAATGATGTGTATCGTTAGAACATAATTTAATTTTTACTTTAATGTAGTGTAGCATTGTAGTTAAATAATAAACGTATTTTGATTACTTATCGTCAATTATATTATCAGTGTATCTATGAGTGGCAATGCTATCTCTCTTGTTCACTGATAAATGCTATGTGAGTATTATGCAGTGTTTTATGTATGAGTGCCATTGAGTGGTAATGCTATTTCACGTGTTCAACTGGTAAATACGTCCCTGACAGCATTTTTGGGTAAGAAACTGGACGTTAAAACCAAATTTTAGTGTATTGGATATGTACTGTACAGTGATACACGTATCAGTGGTGATACTATGTTTCTCGTTCTACTGGTAAATGCCATGTGTGTAATATTGTGCAGTGTTTCATGTATAAGTGGTAATGCTTTCTCTCTTGTTCTACTGGTAAATGCTATGTTTGTAATATAGTGCAGTGTTACATGTATAAGTGATACTACTAATGTTTCTTGTTCTGCTGGTAAATGCTATGTGTGTATTGTGCAGTGTAACATCTATAAGTGGTACTACTATTTTTCTTGTTCTTCTGGTAAATGCTATGTTGGTATTGTGCTGTGTTACATCTATAAGTGGTTATGCCATGTTTCTTGTTCTGCTGGTAAATGCTATGTGTGTATTTGTGTAGTGTTACATGTATAAGTGGTACTACTATGTTTCATGTTCTGCTGGTAAATTCTATGTGTGTATTTGTGCAGTGTTGCATGTATTAGTGGTACTACTATGTTGCATGTTCTGCTGGTAAATGCTATGTGTGTATTGTGCAGTGTCATATGTATAAGTGGTACTACTATGTTTCATGTTCTACTGGTAAATGCTATGAGTGTATTGTGCAGTGTTACATGTATTAGTGGTACTACTATGTTTCATGTTCTGCTGGTAAATGCTATGTGTGTATTGTGCAGTGTTACATCTATAAGTGGTACTGCTATGTTTCTTGTTCTACTAGTAAATACTTTGTGTGTATTGTGCAGTGTTACATGTATAAGTGGTACTACTGTGTTTCTTGTTCTGCTGGTAAATGCTTTGTGTGTGTTGTGCAGTGTTACATCTATAAGTGGTACTGCTATGTTTCTTGTTCTGCTGGTAAACGCTATATGTGTATTGTGCAGTGTAACATCTATAACAGGGTTCCTACTGACATGGAACAGTCAGGGAAAGTCAGGGAAGACCAAGATGGTCAGGGAAAGTCAGGGAATGGAAATTGTCAATTTTCACATGATTTTTATGTTCAATGAAGTTGCTCAAAATTGTGAGAAATATGGCAAACTGTGAATACTTTGATAGTCAGAAACCCTTGTTATCCAAAATATGACTTAAGAAACTCAGCTTTTGGTAATATTTTTTCATCTGTAAACTTTCCAATGGAACGAGGAAATTATATAATTGGCAGCACTGATTGATTGAAAAGTAAACAAAGCTGGTCTTGAAAAATAAACAGTGACTAA
>JAQFZF010000915.1:0-15457 GCA_034695365.1 Enchytraeus norvegicus | reverse complement strand
CAGCCCCACTCTATACAGTCCAATTTGATAATCGGATCATATACGCCAGACCTGTGGTAACCTTCGCAATCTTCCGAAATAGTCACCTACTACATACTAATTATCCGACCCACGAAGGGATGGTGAGCTTGGTTGGCCCGTTGTGTATCCGAGATTTTACTTTCTGATTGACTCGACCGAGAATCGAAACCCGGACTTTATGCGCAACAGTCGACACAAATTGGCCGACACACTAACCGAATGAACCACGGAGACGTACGAAGGTGGGAATACAATGAGGATTTAACGTCCCGTTCCTCACCCGAAGGCGATGTCAGGAACTATAATTATAACAATTTCAATTTTACATTGTGTACTTAGGATGGCGTTTTCTATTTTAAATTGTAAAAAAATTACTTAGATTTAATTCATTAACAAGAGTTGTTCGTATTAACATAGATTGCTTGATAATTAAAATGTTGATGCTTTGCCCTACTAATTTCTCTCAAATCATTATTATTTCTATTGGTTGGTGAGGTGTCATATTCATTACTGAACCTAGGCTTGGAGCTGATCCCGTCCTGAGCGATTGCAGCCTATAGGTGACAAAGTCGTTAATCTAACGGCGAGATCGCCAGCCACATTCTATACAATTAAACTGTTTCATTATACTCTTGACCAGAAACCACTGGTCATTAGTATATTTTTATTAACACCATTTAACACTGGAGCTCTTGTCCTGATACACCCTACGCTATTAAATATTAAATTTATGCGCAAAAAACTGGCCGTTCGACTAGAATGAGTCAGAGAATTATCTACTGTATTGCAAAGTTTATCAATTTTTATAAATTGCTGACAGAAAGATACCGACTAGCAAAACAATAGATAAAACTAGAAAATAGAGTCGTTAGTAGGATTGGGGTAGATAGTTTAGTAGTTAAGTGGTCGGCTCCAGAACTAACAGAGCAGGCGGTTCGAATACTGCTAATACAATGCTTGCAAGACCTTCTCTCGTTCTCATACAGTATGGCGCCCAGTGACCATTCTGGAAAATACAATACAATACAATACAATAAAACATAAAAAACACAACACAAACAATACACTGCTTTTCCTTCGCAATAAAGAAAAAACTGTAACATATATTTACCATCTGTTTCCGTATCGAAAGGTACTGTCAGAGACGGATCCGGCTGAGACTCGAAGTTGTGACATCCTACTTATCGTGCTATTGATTACGCTATCCAACCGAGACTATCAGTGTGTCAATAATTATTAACAAAGTTATAATTTGTTATAAAAATTATAGTAAAGAATGTTATTTAAACTATCACTACGAAGTTACAAATTATATCATTAATATCAACCTAACTTACGTGTAACATGAATAACTTTTAGTTGACTAGACAAATTAATTCCTAAATTAGCTTATTGATTGATTAATTAATTATTTATTTATTTATTGGTCTGATTGATTGGTTGATTGACTGATTGATTGATTGATTCACAAACCGATAGGGTGACTATTGATGTTTCTCACTACGTGTATCTGATTGGTGTCGTTATCGAAGTTATAGCCCTTGGTGAAGAGTATTGGTATGTAGAGACCCATCAGGCATTCTGTAGAGAGGAAGTTTCTCTTCGCTGGTCTCATTAGTGCGATAGTCGACATCGACTGAAAAATAGACAAATATGTATGAAGAGATAACATAATTACTATAAAACAATAAACAATAAATAGTATTAATAAGAAAAAAGTTTACTCAGTATGAAAATACTGCAAGGCGGACAAAAATTGGCCCCCCAACGAAAACATAGCGAAGACACGTTCGCACACTGAATTCCTTCAAATATGTGTTCCGAAGTAAACTGCATGGTATCACTGCCTAACCGTAGGTTCATGGTATATAACTGTAGAGTTTGTATGTCAATTTTTCTTGAAAACAATTTTGTTTTCTGTTCTGAGGTGTCTCTATAACCAGTGACTGCGTTAGTCGTCATCTACAAAACACGTGCAGCTTTCGGTTGGTTCATTTCAATACTCTCCGGATCCAACACGGCACTATACTACTGGTAATAAACAATAAGTAGTATAAAAAGAAATCAATAGGCAAAAATGCAGATATTTTGGTCATATAATGGGATGTCTTAGAACAGTCTAGTACAGTCAACTTCACATCAATAGGCCTACTTACGCATGTATGGTTATCATTCCCTGATAGCGTCGTCAAATGATCACACGGACGTTAACCTAGATAGTTTTGTATGCCGCATTAGCTCCGACAGATTTAATAATAGATCAAGCGAAAGCTGCACGTGTTTCGTTGAAGCCGACTAACACAATCACTAACGAAGGATAACGAAACTCACCTCAGAAAACAAATTATCGCCAAGAAAATATACAGTTACAAATACAGTTACATGAATTCAGTTATATGCCATGGACCTGGCTTTAAGCAGTGCAACAAGAGGAGAGAGAGAAAGAGAGAGAGAGAGAGGTAGAGAGAGAATTGTATTATATTGTTTTTTGTCATTGTATCATACATACCCGACGACAGAACTCGAATGCAACTTGTGTAGTCCGCGCTGGACTAACGCTCGCTACAGCGGGCGATATAATCCCAAGTGTCTGCATGGAGTGGATGAAGGCCCCCAAGGCATAAAACCTTAAATTTGGCTGAATGCTTGGCTGATAGGCGGTACCGATGGCACAAGGTTTAGGATAACAGTGCCAATCTTCTGCAGGCTTATAGACCAGCTGCTGCAGCATGGCACTGCATGCGGCTGGGTCTCCTGAACCTCTGAATTTGATCTCGTGTATGTCTATATCAGCAACAGTCTCGTCCTCTGAAACGATTAATCAATCAATCAATCATACAACCAATCAATCAAGCTTAAACCAATCAATCCTTGTAGCCTAGAACACTACCATAACCTACATTCCTCTGGCTACTTCGGCCAATATCAGAAATAGTTTCGGCCACTGAAATGATGCAGCAATCAATCAATCAATCAGTCATTTATCCAACTTAATTTTGCTATGACCTGGGTTGTAGGCTAAATGACCCTGGGCTTAAAAAAATATTAAATTGATATTTATTGCTTTAAAAAATAGGCAGAGATAAAATTATTAAGTACCAGTTAATAATTATAATGCACTTAGTTATAATCCACTTGTGCTCCACAGAAAAGTTAATAAAAATATGTTAAATACAATTTACTGCACAATAAATACCTAGCAATCACGTTATAGGCCTAATAGACAATATTTGGCAAAGCCATTGCACATTACTTGAATTGGATTAGGATCTTTCCCGGATTCCAAAGATTGGCCTTGGTCTTATGGCCAGCTTTTGTTTAAGGCCAAGGCCAAGGAAGACAATCTGGACTTCAGAACAAGGTCAAGGATTAACAACGCTGCCATTTAGTAAGACACGCTCTGGCGACTGCACTATATAGCTTGTCATATTTGAAAACAAATCCCGGTTTTCTCGTAATCTTTAATGGGCCTAATTAATCAGCTAAAGAAATTGGAATTTATGATAACATACCCAGCAGCATGCAGGGATTATCCACCGGCCTGTTGGGATGACTGGTGCAGCTATATTTATCACACAGCTGGTCCTTGATCCATTTATCCACATATTTCTGACCATAGTGCAGGTAACTGTGGACGTACAATGAGTAGACCACTCCGCCTATCAGAACAGGAAACTTATCAGCCAGGATGTTTCCACGAGGCACGAAGGCTATCTGTGTGGAGGCGCCTCCGAGTTCCAGAATTCCATAGGTTTCTTTCGCTCTTGTTCCTATAATGCAGAACAAAAAAGACATAAAAATACCTAAGATAAATAAAATATAGAACACATCAAAATACATGAAGAACACAACAAAACACATAATAATACCTGGTTTCCTACGGCAGAGAATGTCGATTAACATTACGTTTTACTGTTGTTTGTTTTAGGGGATGTTTTGAAGTAAATTTTATAAATTGTAATTAAGTTTTTATTATTATTAATTTATTATTTAGTACGTGTGTTTTGTTTTAGATAGCCTACTTATAATTATAATTATAACCATCATAATGCTATGCTGAACATAAATTGGCTAATTAAATTTTTGGTTTCATTTCTTTCATTAGCTTTTCCGGTCTCAAAGAACATTTTTTAATCTAGTATAGTGTAACATGTTGAATGTAACTTTTATGCATGCTTAATCTGTGACTTCAAAGAAAACGAGTTGTAATCCAAATAATGAAATGAAAAGATAAATAAGATAAGCTATTTCAAGTGCTTTGGAAGACTTTGCGGTTATAATAGCAGCGCTGGAAAAACTGCAAAGTTCTTAATCTTGTTGTTCTAAACTTGATTCAGAATAAACAGTTTATCCAGTTCTATCCAGTTCTATTCAGTTTTATCGACTTTTATCTGGTTCTCAGCCTGGTGGCAGGTCCAATATACAAAATTCCTATAATAATCACACAACCATACAATCCAAATAAACAATATTATTATTCTATATACTAATTTCTCTGCCTTTTGGCTGGTCCAAGACACACATTCCGACATACGTTTTAGTCAATAATGACACAATAAAAATCTGTCTAGGCGTGAGATGATAGTGTCATTTTCAATGATCATATGATCAGAAGAAATCTTAAAAATAGACATTTTTAAATCATGCTATAAAGAAAATGGCAATAAAGATAACATAAAGCTTCTAACAAAAACTCGATGGTTGCAGGTTTCATGATATTGGGCGTTCAGTTTACTAATATTGTCAGATGAATTCTCTGCACGCTTGCTGATTTGAATGAACATATGAATTAAATAAACATATTTAAATAAACATAACAGATTTTTATTATGGAGATACCGTAATGAAAAACAATCTGTCTTATCTCATTATTCTTTGGATTTAAAAATTCAGTTTAAAGTTTCTTGGCGTTATTTAACCAATTTTGATACGGGTACTGATAAGGGAATTTGCTAACGCTTGCTGAGGTTAATAAAAATGCTCAGATTAGGGAGATCATGAAAACATTCTATCTCATCTCAATATGATATACATAATGAGAAATCATCTTTACATTACATGTACATTGAAGCAATTTCAATGTGTAACTGATTTCTCAAATCTAAATGGATCGTGCCTATATCTCGAATCTCAGACCACCAATATGATAATATATAGCTTGAGGACAAATGCATCTAACAGATCTGAATGCCATTTAAAAGTAAGGCAGTGTAAAGTACAACGCATTAGCGGTATACTGTAAACAGATGTCAGGGCAAAAGTTGCACAAATTTATCTTCGAAACTAATTCAATAGACATTTTAGTGATGTGACGTGCAAGACTATAGCCTGGTTTCAATCCATGATACATGACGTACATGTAGATGTCATTTCTCAAGACTTGACAGTGTTTGACACTACAAAATCATACAGTAAATTTCAACAGAAAGCTAACCGAGTGGAATAACTGCATAGAGTTATAATATCGCTCGAGTTGGTTCGGAGAAATTGAGAATTGCACTTATCGACAACTGAGCATAGTCGTCAGAATGGACTAAAGCCCCAAATAGAATTAAAGTATTTGACTCAGATATGGCAGTGTAGAGTTGATTGATAGCTGTGTGGAAATTATTTGTGTTAGTTTTCAAATTCTACAAATTTGTTTTAAAATTCTAGACTTGCAGAGGTTTATGATGCCACACTCAGTGGCACACTGACACACTGATCGTGGCCTTAGGCGGCAGGGATATTTGACTCTCCATTATCCACTATACCATTCTTCAATGTTACATTATTAGATTGATTGATCGATTGATAGTTTGTTCATATTTCTAATGCTTTGTTGCTGTATTCTATGGATTTTATTTTTTTTAACGTAGATTTATATTATGTCACGGACTACCGTGAAATCGTGTTAAAGGAAATGAGTTAAGACCTCATTTTAAGAAAATTGTACTTGATTTATTTCAAATTTTTCAGACGAACTCGGAACATCAGCTGGATTAAATTAACTCCAATCTATTCGCAAGCACCTCCGTACTAACATAAGCTTACCATCTGTCAGCAAGACCGTACACCATAACACACGAGAAAATAGGCAATAACAAATTGTTATTTCTACCGTGTTGGATCCGTGAAACTTGTGAATTTTGACCAACTGAAGTCTGTAGGCCTATGTGTCGTAAGAGACGACTAACACCGATGCCGATGCGCAGTGAAGGGCACAGTGGTCTCTACCACGACTTCTGTGTAATAGACTCTTTGGTCGATCATATTCTTGATTAGCAGAGGTCCTGCCACATCGGTTGTGCATATGACAGACTAGGCTACTCTATCCCTCATGGCCTTCACTGTTCATAAGCTTTTCAGAGACATAGAGAAGAGTGCTTTATGCAAAAACTGCAGATTGACTGATTGCTAAATCGCAGTGCTGCAGGTAATAATTTATAATATGAGTGATTGGAGATCTGAAAGAACTACTTATTAGCCCATAATCGCCTGCAGGCTAAATCCAAATTTAACGTCAGTTTCATGTCCTTACGGTCACATAGGCGACGAGCGAGCCCTGGGATTCGAACCGCGAACCAAAGGAACTCGAGTCAATGGATATCACTCAACCAATGTGCCATCGACTACAGACTGTGCAACATGTTTTCGGAACTGGATTGACAGAGTTATTGCAGTCAATCAGTTATTTAATGTTTGGCATGGCGGCCATTCCACACTGGATTCAATGAAGAGATTCTAAGAAATGTAACAGGATACCAGATCAAAACCATACTCTGAAAGAATCCGAAATAAGTAAGTGCCACTTACGGCCTATGTTTCAGTTCACACACATATTTATATTTCAGTGAAAAACATTGATATTGTAGGCTTATTTCGTGCAATGTGGTAAATGAATAATTCGGATAAGACAGTTATTTTATTTATGGCAGCATTTGAAGTGATGTCAAAGTAAATGAGGTTAGTAAAGCAATTTCTGTTGGTAATGCAACTCATTTTAAAAAGTCGAGGATGATTTTGCATTATATTTTAGCAAGTTAGAATTATTCAAAGAATTTGTACCTTTGGACTTGCCTTCCAGTACACATTGGTAGATTATTCTATGCAGCCAGTAAAGACTAAACCAAATTAAACGTCAGTTTCACGGTCTAACACCTACATCAGTGATGATGGATTTGGATCTACTCATAACATACCGACTGTCGAATGGGATACCAGTAGTAAACAACTGTTGTAAAACTCTTCAAGTTTAGGTTTTGCGTAACTTTCCGTAATTTATTTCACTTTCTCGAAGTGATGATGGATGAATGAATTTGAGCCTTTTTATCGAAAGCTCGGCAAATTAAAAACTTTCTTCGCTCCGACTATAGCATAAAATATCCTCATCCAGTTTCGTTACGAATGGGTTAGAACTGTGATCGTATTTAAGCACATGTGCGAGAACGCAACTAATGATCCTACTTATGTTGGCCTTCATGCTATAAACAAAAATTAACTAAACTTATTACACAGATTTATTAGGATATTTCTGTGTTGCCCTACAAAATAATAAAAAGTCGCTCACTCTGATGTAAATGAAAACTGTACTAAACTCGTAAAAAAAGGTGGAAGGATGATTTATTGATTGACTCTATTAATCAATTGTAACGTGAAATAAATAAATAAATAAAGAATTCTCACCATCGTGTTTGAAGATGCCTGACAGATAGTTGACAGCGATCCAGGCAAACACTCCCTCCTCTTCCCCTGAGAGTATCCGAGCATTCTCAGAGTAGCCGAACCAGAAAGGATTGATGGATTTATTGGAGAGGATCTCCTGGACGTATTGTATGGACGTGTAGGCGTTGTCTTCCAGCAACATGCGCATACCTGCAGAGAGCAACAAAAATCATGTCTTAACTATGTCTCAGAAGCGCATTTGTACAGTGAAGGGTAGAGTAGCCTATCCTCCCATGTGCCACAACTGATGCGGCCGGGCCATTGCATCTCGTTTGTGGCACATGGCAATAGGTCAAAACCACAGAAATCATGTCACAGACCACTAGGCCTTCCACTAGGCCTACAGTATCTGCTTTAGTCACCTCTTGCGATGCTTGCAGTTTCAGGTTAGTCTAAATTCTCGAATTTCTCGGAACCAACACGGAAAAATTAAATGAAGTTAATTAAACAACACACTACAATACAAAAGGACATTCATAGCGCCTCCATATAGGCTACTATGAATCTCAGAGGCGTCTTTTGGAACAGGGAAGGGAAAAAAAAGTCTAGCCTGCCATATGCCACTAAAGATGCGACAAGTCCTCTACAGCAGCGTTTCTCAAACTCTGCGGGAGCGCGACCCAGTAAAAATAGCAAAGTTTAGTCGTGACCCACTTAGCATATTTATTTGGATCTACTAGAGGCAATTTAGTGTTTTCAAAATCTTAAATGTGTAATTTGTATTAAAATCATGCAAAATCGGATGCGCGTGAAAAGTGTAAATCTTCATACGCATACGAATATAAGAGTTTGATCCCTGTAGGCTTGTTCTAAAATAATTATCTTTAAACAATTATTTTTTTAGACCTCGGCGACCCACTTGAAAGAAGTCGGCGACCCACCTGTGGGTCGCCGCCCACAGTTTGAGAAACACTGCTCTACAGCTCTGCTTGTCTAGAATTAGACCAACAATTTATTGGCCTAGTACACAAAGCAAATTAAACTTAAATCCTTTAATATACAATAGATCCTTATACATTTAGCAGTGAAGTGATATACAGAGGTGCACCTATTGCCGTATAACTTTGATCTATGTATTTTTGATATCATTATCACTGATTTGATCTAACCATTGAGCGGAATCTGCCGCTCTCTTAGCGACCAGGTGATAGATATTTTATTTAGATGTAATATTATTATCAGAAAAAATGTTTCTCAAGGGTGGGTATCTATTGTAGTATTGTATAAATGCAAAAAACTTATGATCCTTGAAATAATAACAGACTAGAGTGCTGGCTGGCCGCCATGTGTAAAGGTGAATGGAGGCATTTGTGTATTGAGTCGGTTAAATTAATATAACAATTTAAAAACTTCACGGACTTTGCAGGATTTTTAGATAGAATTATTTATTTTAACTAACTTGCTTTGAGTACATGTCTTCAAGAAGCGGAAGGTATGTGGTCGTTTTCTCTCTCTCTCTTTCCCTCTCTCTCTCTCTCTCTCTCTCGTGTACTGCCAAATGGTAGGCCAAATATACATAATCCGAGACACAATCTGTTAACACGCTCACTAATGAGCATCCCATCAAAAATTCCATCACTTTATCACAACTAACATGTTGGATATGGTGGGTGTTGTTATATGAACATGTTGGGTATTTGGTTGGATATTTTATGACTTTTGATGTGCTTTCCAGTTGCCTTCATCTGTATCTGAGTTCATCTGCATTTACAAGATATGTGCAGTTTTCAGTTGGTCTAATCTAAAGATTTCCGGATCCAACACGGGAATATGATGATGCCGTCTTAAATATATGCTATTAGGCCTACTGGCGTATGTCTAGTAATGACTCTAGTAATATTAAATCCTTGGCATGAATTTAAGAATACCGTAAGACTCATAAGTAGAGCTTATGAATGAGATCGTAAATGAAGGATTGCCGAGTCGTGAATCTCTTAATCTAAAATAAATAAACATTGAAGTCTTGAGAATGGCATCTGACGCAACAATCGATTCCTATGTGCGTGTGCTGCCAATGTGAAAGAGTATAATTATAATAATACCCGTCGTACTAGAAAGTCTGCTTGATGCATCACACGTTGGTTGAAAATAGTTTACAATTTAGTCCTATTTGGCATAGATAAAGCGCTGTGCTCTGGTTTTATAATAGCCTACAGGGATATTTGAATCAATCAACCAATTACAAGCTGTTATACATCGCACTCTTAACAAAGACTCGAAAGCGCTTTTGAATAGCGATAGGTAAAGTACCGTAGCATGTCATAGGCCACGACCGATGAGGCAGGACATATGCTAATCTGGAAAAAAGAGCGACCAATTAGTCAAGTTCACAGAAATCAGAGGTTTTGTGTTCACCAAGAACAATAGTACATCCTAGTATCCTACTAGTCATACTCTCTCACTCAGTGCACTGTCCAACGGCAGGTCCATTACATATAACTGTATAATTTGTATGCCATATTTTCTAGAATCAAACTTTTTTTCTGAGGTGTGTCTCCTTATCCTTCTCGGTGACTGTGTTAGTCGGTTTCTACAAAACACGTGCCGCTTTTGGTTGGCCTATTCACAAATTTGCAAGGTTCTGGCTGGCACATGCTAGTAGACTTTGAAATAAAATTCTGACAAACTATTCAAGCTAAACTTCCTATCTCTTGCATTATGCGCTTGGCTCTGCAAGTTCATATTAATCTCTGTGCCATGTACTGTAACAGTAGATGCTTGAAAGTTATTCACCCATCAACACTGGAGATTAATCGGTCATATAATCTGACTAGAACGTTTGTTCTAAGAAATCCATAGAGCTAGAAATGCTAGAAGATTAAAGTTCAGTTCCAGATCAACATATTAATCTCTATAAAGCTGCCATGAAACCATAGCATTCTTACCGAATTGGTCTACGGTTACTCAGACTATGGATTAGTTCGTTTTAAGTAGACCTTAGTTATGTTTTATTGAGAGATTTAAGAACGATTAACAGTTATATTAGGCCTACTAGTATTATAGATCTGAATCTAAATTTGTTTGCTTAATAAAGATATAATGCATTCTTTATTGTACGGGCTTCAGGTATGAGTTAGGCCTATAACATTGGTCTTAGGTTAAATTTGATTATTTAGGTCATTGGTCTGGCAAGGAGGTTAAAGTGCTGTAGTTATTTCACAATTCTTGGGCAATGAAGGCAATAGTGCTACCGAACAACAACGTAGGGAGTAAATAGGTAAACAAGTGAACTGGTAGTAGGTCAACAAGTGAATCAGGCACATCTGAAGAAATCATAACAATTTCAGTGACAGTACATCTCACAATCAGCTTTATCAATCAATCAATCAACCTAAATTTACGTCCGTCTCATCATCTCAAGATGACACTAGGGACCTTTCTAAAAGGGATTCGAACCGTGAACCAATGTAACCCGATTCGGACACTTAGTCGATGTGTTATCGGTTCAGGAGAACCTTTTACTCGAAGGCTGGCGTGGCTCCGTGCAATGGTGTCAGGAGATGAACCTATTATGTGCAGTGGGTTGGTTCTGTTTTTTGAGCACTCGATATTGTAATGGATAATAATAATTGTAAAAATGTAACGCCGTTTCTTCATCCAGAGATGATGTTAGGGACGTCGGTAGTAGCCTGCTGTAATTGTTGTCGTTGATTTGATTGCATGCACAGGTGGGGGGTGGTATGTAACATGTAACCATTCTTACAACAGACATTAGCTACCTGTGTATAATAAACATGTCAAAATAAGCATTAACTTAGCATAGCTATAACAATAGAAGACTTCACTGCAGTTAAGGTAAGACTAAGTTCTAACTAATAAAGAGTGTAAGTGATGCATTCAGCAAACGAAATCCATATGATTGCGTTGTTTTTCCGTTGATTTTATCTATACCTGAATTAGTGACCGATTGCGAATACGTACAGTTATTGATTTTTTTCAGACGCCAAATCCAATATTTTGTTATTATTTTTGTTCGGTATAATGGAATATACTTTGTACACATTACATCAAATAATTTTACAAATAGCATAACAAGCAGTTCAAATATAGACCTAGTGACAAAGCGATATCAAATAGGATGCAAAGAGAGAGTATTACCCATTTTGTGAGTCAGAATGCTGAACTGGATTGTAATGTAGTAAAGAGATAAGCAAAACAATATGTGACAATGAGAAATAATGATGCTTGTAACCACGGGTATTACTGGTTTATCAAGAACAACCAGGATATAATTCAATATATGACGTAGATTTAGAAGCTTTCCAAACAATTACGTCTATATAATTTTTTATGTTTCATTTTTATAGTGCTAATGAAAACTTTTGCAACATGGAGACATTGGAGAGTAGGCCTTCACATTTAGGAGCTCATTCAAGCTTGGGTACACAAAATCTACATGTGTATGACTGGCTGAGCTATTGATTAATTAATTAATTAATAAACAAGTGTAAACAAGTAAATCTTAACGAAGTAAGTGAGAGTCTCTGCCAAAGAAAATCAAGTGGTCGCGTAGGCTACTTGTACCCGGTTTGCTGTGCCCCTTCCTTCCAATACCGTGTGGAGTCAGCCATGGAAAGAGTCAGTCCGTCAGTTCCATCGGGATTACGGGAACCTTTGTCTCCATGGACACTGGAATAACCTCATACCCACAAGTCAGATCTTAATATTTCTATAAATTAATTGTCTAGTAGCCGCAATTTCAACAAGATCCGAAGCAGCAAGATCCGAAACAGTGTAAGTCCATTAGCCAGGGCAAGAGAAGTCTGATAAAACAGATATAAAGAGGAAACAAGTGGGTTTCAGCTACTAATGTATATTGTATATGTCGGAATCTGATACGTGAAATAAATAAAATATAATACATAATGATAATAGTAATAATAAAGATTAAACGTCCGTTTCTCATCCAGGATGGATGCATCAATACATTAATCAATTACAAGTCGAACTTTGAATCAATCAACTCACCAGCAGTAGCCATGAAGTATATCGGTGACTCATGGTGTAGCGACTTTGGCACGTGAGCTACAGACTTCTCGATCAAATGACGAACATGCCGCTCTAAACCCGTCTTATTATCCGCATATTCCGACACACCGGGTACGATTTTGCTGTTATTTATCTCTCGAATATCTGGCAAACTGTGATCAGATATCTCCGGCAACCACCTATAGACACGTGCTCGACTCCCAGTGCTCCCAGCGTCGATAACGACAGCATATCTATATTTATAATCTGCTTCTTTATAGTGATCGTCAACAGATCTCCGGGAAAGAATTCTGGAACCCCTTTGGGGGATTTTCGCATCGGTTCTGCGCACGATTTTGCCCTGATTTTGATGTAAAATACCACCTTGAGCGACGCAAAAGTTAAGGAATAGAATTAGAACGCCTATGATTTGTAAGAATGATGAGGATTTGTTTGTAGTCCTTCGGATGTTTTCCGGATAAGAATTCTTTGATCTGCTGAGATCCATTATATTTCACCGGAAGCGTATGCTTAATTTTATTGATACTAGTATTAATTATTGAAATTAGTAATATTGATGATGAAAATATGTATCGTCTATAAACAAAAAATAATGATTTAAAATTAGCTGTCCTAGATGTTCATATTTATTTCACACTATTCACATTAATAATCTTTATTAATTAAATCAATAAACCATCGTACCTATAGGCCATGATCCAATTAATTATCTTAGAATTTAAATGTGTGTGAGTGGGTTGAGGTTTATAGACGCAGTATCATAACGAAATGATTTTCGTCTGTATCTCCTGAGCCTCTACTGACGACCTCGAATGTTCTAAGCTCACAAGATTACATGATTCGATGAAGTCCGTCCCACACCAAATGTGAAAATAAACTGAATGAAGAAAAAAAGAAATAAAGAGTGGAAAGTCCTATTAAAACAATCATTTTGCCCACTCGTAATGTGTTGGTCACCCATTGGACACAAAAACCAGCGACACTCATAATTATTATTAAGTTCCATCTATAATTATAATTTTACTATACCAATAGTATCTATTGGTTAATCGGATTAGTTTGTAGACTAATGATATGATATTTTCAACTGCCATTTAATCACTCCTGACTAGTGCTCGAATTACGGGGAGGGTTGGGTGGGGTAGGGGTACGAGCCGCTCCCCCATAGCATCGAAGGCCCCCTAATATCCTGAGGTTTGAGGGGAGCCAAACCCCCCAAACAGTTAATTTATTGATTAAATCCGATGTTTTTCGGATCTCCCCCGGCCGGGTGACGCCCCCTCATAACCCTTACAACTTTAGCGTTCAATGCGTGCACTGCTTCTGGCTCAATTTCAGCTGATTGTAGATAAAATGAGCTAAAATAATTGAATTACATTAATCTGTTGACCTGTAATGATAAGCCAATTTCCTTATTTATAAGCTTATTGCATGCGGTATATATTAGAAATTGGCTATTGCCATTTTTATATGATTTGCTCTACGCGTTAACTCGTTCATTGGTTTACTGGTAATCTGAAACTGTATCGTACATTTCTCTTGCAGCATTTGTTTTTGCTTTTTTTGTCCTGTTTTGGTGGACAGGCTGGCAGTTCAAATGTTGTTGGAGACGTCCCTGATGTCGTCGTCAGATGATGAACGGACCTTAAATTCGCATTAATTAACTCATATCAATCTATATAGTGCTCTGCCGGACGGCAGGTCTATGGCAAATATTCCTACCCACAATCTACTATCTCGCTCATCAGGGAGCAAACTATCGACCAATCCAACTAATTGATTCCGTATTAAAGGCTATGACTTTACCACATCTAAAATGATTCCTCTGTTCGAGGAAAATTATGGGTTCGGAAGTGGCTTTCCATATATATATCCTCCGGATAGTGAATACTTTAGATCTGCAATAAAGGGCAGAGTACACTGGGCCATGGCTTCTGTGCACTAGACCAATTGCTCGATAATATTCTAGCCTTGCCACACTGTCTATGGCCTAGGACAGGCTAGACTACTTTTCTCTTCACTGTTTCACAAAGCGCCTCTGAGGTACCTAGTATATAGAGCCAATCTCAACGCCGTTAGATAGCCTACTCAACGCCAGTTTCCTAGTCAAATAGAGATGTCAGTAACGGACCAGTATGGACACCGTATTCGCGGCCTCTTGCTAACCAAGCAATTTTCTTCCGAGTAGGCCATTCAACTAAGGCATGAATGGCAAATTAAAATCCGTTTTATTATTCATATTTGTTTGTATAATGTTTATTATATATATCTATTTCCTAGGAATTTCTGTGTAAAAAGTGCTTGTGTAAAAAAGCAATTTTTTTTACAAGCACCTACTGGAAATCAAAAATGGATGCTATTTCTCGCAAAGTTAGGCTATTTTGAACATGTTTTCAACTATTTTCAAAAAACCGTGATTTAAAAAATGTACACTATTATTTAGAGTAGCATTGTGCGTCTGTCGTCTTTCTAATAAACTAGCCAATGAACTGAACAGATAGGCCGAACGCCGCCAGATGAAGAAACTGACATTAAACTCAGTATTGTACTACATTGTAAAATCTAAAACTGAAATTATCGACAAGTGCAAGATTATACAAGTACATTTAACTGATAGAGAACCCGCAGATTGTAACTTAACTTAAGTAACTTATGCAAAGGTTGCCAACTATTCGATAGTCTGTACACACACACACACACACACACTCTCTCTCTCTCTCTCTCTCTCTCTCTCTCTCTCTCT
>JAQFZF010000914.1:0-15459 GCA_034695365.1 Enchytraeus norvegicus | reverse complement strand
TAAATTTATTCTGTGGTCTATCGTAATACTGAAAATTTCCATGAGTTTCAGGTAGTTTTGGATTTTTTGTAGAATTTTGAAAAAATATCCCATATATGGGACAGTTATCATTAATGAGTTAAATTGTAGATCAACAAAACATTAACGAATTGATGGATGGTGGGCTTGGTTTGCCCGTTGTACATCCGAGATTTTACTCTCTGTTTGACTCGACAGGAAGTCTAAAACCGGACTTCATTCGCAAAATTCGGCACAAATTGGCCGATGCGCTAACCATTGAGCCAAGGCAAGGGACATAATATTATTATGTCTAGCTTTCATTATTGGAATATTTCAAAACAGTGAAGCGAATCTGAGATAAGCCTAACTAGTAAATAGAGGTGCTATAAACGTCCTATTGTATTGTATTATTGTATTGTATTGGATACAGATTTCTTGTAGCAATGAATTTCAACTTTATCTTGTCTTAGCTCATGGTAGATTAAATGCAACCCAGGGCATTAAAAAACAATTACACTTATGGCTAAATCAGAATTTTTACCAAATTTTTGTCTCTGTAGGCTTCACCGTGTGGGATTCGAACCATGCACAATAGCGTTTACAGAATGTTATCCGATCCAACATGGAGAGGAAAAAAAGAGAAAATAAACTACAAACAGAAACTAAGAAAAGGCAACATTGAAACAGATGCTTTCTGTTATCTGTCGAATATACGGATACTAAAAAAACACTGGATTATGTATTGGTAAAAAACCTGAAGTTTAACGTCAGTTTCCTTATCGAAGGATAATTGTTAGAGACGACCTGGCTGAGATTCGAACCTGTAACATCCTACTTATCGATATATGTTCATTGGTATATAATAACCTTTTTTTATTTTATCTTATAATTGTGCTAGCATGTGCCTCGTACGAGGCGACTTTCTCGGATACTGCAGTGAAGGGCAGAGTGGTCCGAGCGTTAGCTTCTGCGTACTTGACCAATTGGTAGCACAAATTCCAGACAAGCAGAGGTCTTGCCACATCTTTTATGGCCTATTGCAGGCTAGACTACTTTCTCCTTCACTGTTCCAAAAAAGCGCTTCTGAGATACCTAGTATATGAAGGTAAAGGTAAAGGTTGTGTGCCATATTCCTTACCGAATTTAGGCGCGGAGCTGATCCCGATCCTGAGCGATTACAGCACACAGGTGACATAGTCATTAATCCGACGGTGAGGTCGCCTGTCCCACTCTACAATCCAATTTTTGATAATTGGATCATATATGCCAGACCTCTCTGGTAGCCTTCGCAATCTTTCGAAGCAGTCACCTACTACGTACTAATTGCTTCCAATTTACCGACCCCCGAGAGGGATGGAGGGCTTGGTTGGCCATTGTATTGTATTATATTATATTTATATTGTATTTTATACCATTAAAATTTGTATTATTTGACCTGATGTCAACGTTCGATGATAAATAGATTAAAAACTGACATTTCGTTGTAAAAGGTGCGTCTGTTTCCGTATCGAAGGATACTGTCAGAGACGGACCCGGCTGGGACTAGAACCCGTGACGTCATGGTTATCGAGCAAACGTGCTACCAACTGCGCTATCCAATCGGATTATAGATATCAATGTGATTATCTGTTTCTATTTTATTGTGCAGGCTCAATGGTACCATTTAGCCTGAGACTGTTACACGGTGAGATGCCTCATATATGTGGTAGAGCTCAGGAGTCCTTCGATAGACTCTATCATATGCTGGCTGTCATCGATAAGGTTAGTATCGATTTCATATATTTCAATGGGTACAAAACACTAAATTGATCGACTAAAACAATAATATAAGCAACAGAAATTGACTTTTAAGCTGGTGTTTTACTATTTAATGGTCAATCACAAATTATTGATTGTTTGATTGATTTACCGGCTGATTGTTTAAATAATAATAATAATAATAGTAAAGGTTAACGTTTGTTTCCTCATCCAGGGATGATGTCAGGGTCGTTTTATCATGATTTAGTATATAACATTGTAACAGATTCAAAAATTGTGTTATCTTATCAAACCGAATCATTGATTTATAAATGATCTATCTCTATGTTGCCCTAATAAAAATTCAAAGAAAAATTAGTATTAGTTTTGAGAATAGTGTGATAAAGAATAAAATTACTTATAAATCAATAATTATAAATTGACTCTTTTTTCTAATAATTTATTCATTGAATGTGCCTTATTGAGCAATCAATTAAGAGAAATTGAACGTCCGTTGCATCAGCTGACGATATGCAGGGATTATGGTAAGTATGTCTGAATGTGCAATTAAAATGTTTGATGGACTGATTGAATTAGATTTTTTAATTGATAACGTGATATTAATTACACTTAATTAGTTAATTAATTAATTATTGTTGCCAATATCGGGAGGTTGCAATACATAAATACCAGACTTTATTTTGTAATTCAAGTAGGCCTACCTGATGTTCGATCTAAACGCTCATGTATTACAAGGGTAAACTGAAGCCCGATTTGTTTCCTTTAGTAGATCCGTTTAATCAGACTCTCTTGGACGTGCACTCTTTCGAATCTTACTTCATGCACTCTTCGGTATCTGCTTTGGAAAGTGTGTTCTGGTGGTATAGAACTGCTTTGCAGTTGCATAGTCTGCTTGAGACGTCCTTGACATCGCCATCAGTTGAGGAACCTGACGTTAAATTGTACTGTGTTTTCTAACAGATGCTATCAAATCTGTCGAAAGGTTTAACAGAGGACGGTACAGGACAGCTGAATAAAACAAGTGCTAAAGGTTAATTTTTTCATTTATTGCAAATATAATTATAAATGATATAATTATTAATGATAAGAATAAATGTTTAACGTCCGTTTCCTCATCCAGGAATGCCGTCGGGGACGTCAAATTCGTCTCATTCTACATATGACACATGCGCATGTTTTGGTCAGATGGCGATACCTATCTGCTGAAGTTGTATTTCTGCTCTTGATTACTGTACCTTTGCAGTCTAAAGCATGCAGTTGTACGATTAACCTTCCGATACTGATTACACACCCTTTCCGAGGGTGCTGAGGTAGTTTTTGTTGACTGACTTGAGATTTGATCCTGCGCCACTTTCATTACTTGAAATATCTCCTTCGACATCAGTGATCATTAGACTACAACTTCATGTGGAATCGTTTTGATTGATTGATTGGTTGATTGATTAATAGATTGATTGGGTGATTGACTGATTGATTGATTTATTGATTTTTTCACCCCTGGTGTAAATAGTTAACAGACAGCCCTGTGGGTTTTAGTAAAAACGATGCATAAAGAGCTACTCGAGATCTATTTGATTTAAAGAGCCGCAAAAACAGACCGCATAAATTGATTGATTGACTGATTGGATGGTTTGAATGATTGATTGATAGATTTATTGATTGATTGGGTGCAGTATCGGTAGAGCTGTGGAAGTCTAGAAGTAATAGAGTTCTGTACTCGGTGGGATCCTGTCTTCTTAGCATCAAGGTTAGGCATCAATGCATTAACAAATAGTGCAATTTATCTAGGAAATCAATTAGTGTTTGAATATATGTCATGTCACTGATGTAGCCATTAGTCCTCAAAATAGACGATAAATTCTCTTTAGCCTTTATCCTTTAGTATATTTTTGGCTTGAATAAGAGTATTACGCATTTTGTACGATACGACCGTACTGTGAATTCACATCAGTTTAAAATATCCTTTAACATGAAGGTGTGATTGAACTTTAAATTTGATTGAATTTTAAACTTTAATTAGTAATTTTTCTCCGACTGTCAAATTGTAAACCTTACTACAGAAGCAAACACAAAAATTGACCCAATACAACATTTATATTAACAGAAATTGACATAAAAGAAGGTGTTTTCAGTATATGATACAATAGAGCGAGTTTCGCGACTGAATATGTAAATCAAAAACTAATTGACTGGTTTTTTTTAATTTTTTTTTTTAAACCCACCGGGTGTAAACAGCCCGGTGGGTTTTATAAAAGCGATTCATTAAGAATGGAATGAATCGTGGCCCGGCTACTCGAGATCGACTAGATTAAAAGACCAATTGACTGTTTGATTGATTTACCGATTGTTTTTCTTTATTTTTGATTGATAGATCGAATGACTGATATGCTTACTCATTTATTATGGAAATTAATTAATTATATCTATTTTTTTCTAAGAACAAAAGAAATGCAAGTGAATTTCCACCAGTTTCGATTCCTGTTCTCTTTCAGCACTTGTGACTTCGTAACTTCTTGACTTTGAGTGGACCAGTTAGTATTGCTTGTGCTGTTTGAGACGTCCCTGATATCGCCGCTAGATGATCAAACAGACGTTGAGCCCATATTGTATTGTATTGCATACTTTTCATTGACTGTTTTTTATATTAATTAATACACCAAAGCAATACAATATTCGTTTAACGTCTGTATCATCATCTGACGACAATATCAGGGACGTCTCCTACGGCACAATTAATAGCTTGGCCTTTGCTTGGCAGTTTCGACACACTAGCTGACTGATTTATATTCAGATCGACTTACGGATTTATTTATAAATTTATTGATTGTTCGAATGATTGAATGATTTATTAATTGATCAATTGGTTGACTGAATAATTGTTTGATTAATTGATTGAGTGACTGATTGATTGATTTATTGATTGATTGACGGATTGATTGATTGACTGATTGATTTGTGCAGGATTTCACAGCAGCTGTAGAGGTGTATGAACAGTTGATAAAGGCTGCTGATTGACTCACTGATTGATTGATTGATGGATTGATTGATTGATTGATTGAGTGAGTGATTGATTGATTAATTGATTGATTGATTGATTGGTTTATTGATTTATTGATCGTGCAGGACTACACAGCAGCGGTAGAAGTTTATGAACAGTTGATAAAGGCTGATGATGTCAACAAAGGTCAGCTATACAGTGGTCTGGGTCGTATACATCTACAGGTCTCTCTCTCTCTCTCTCTCTCTCTCTCTCTCTCTCTCTCTCTCTCTATCTCTCTCTCTATCTCTATGTTGCCCTAATAAAATTCAAAGAAAAATTAGTATTAGTTTTGAGAATAGTGTGATAAATCTCTATGAACGATAAAGAATAAAATTGCTCTATGTTGATATGCAGTAACTAAATAGGCCTGCACCGTATTGGACCAGTGTTTATCCCTGTTTCTCTTTCAGGATTTATGATTTCTTAACTGCGTTCGAGTGGAGTTTGTAGTGCTTACAATTGCTGTTGGCGACGTCCCTGAGATCGTCGTGAGATGATGAAACGGACTCTAAACTCGTATTGCATCCATGGTATTGTATTGTAACGAGGAAGATACAATATTTCACAATATTTGTGTGTACAGATGGGTGATATAGCCACCGCTACAGGCTACTTTGAGTCGTCAGAAGCTCTGATGGATGGGAGCGTGGCCAGCTCTAAGTGTCAGAAATCTGTAAACAAGTTAGTTTGTGTTTAAATGTTCTTTTTTTCTTCTGTCTCAGATGGCTTCTTTTGCTTTTTCACTTTTGAGATAACATCAATTGACAATGTTAATTTCTATTATTTTGACCTTTGATAACGTTTTTATTTTGGGCTAAGTTAAGGTTTGGCGCATAGGGTTTAGGGCTAGTGTTAGAGTTGGAGTATAGGGAAAGGGTTAGTGTTGAAAATACATCTTTTAGAAAAAGTCTAAAGTATATAAATTAACACTGTCAATTTATGTTATTTCTGTGTGAAAAAGTAACATTTATAAGCATTCCGTGCTTTTGCCTGTGACTAGAAAAAATCCTGCAGTTGTTAGCGAAATTAAATTTCTGTTGCAATATTGAAGGATACTGTCAGGGAGGGAATCGAACCCGTGACATCCTGCTTATCGATCAAATGTGCTACGGACTACGCTATCCTACCGTGACATTCCTATGGGCATCACTTTCTTACCTGGTTACCCGGTGCTGTCAGGTCGTAACTCGACCTCTCCAGACCGTGCTCACAAATGACCTCCATATTCTCCTATCATCAGTCATAGCCGTCAAATCTTCTAACTTTTTCTCTGTCAAAGCAACAACTTCATCCAACCACCTTATTCTTGGTCTTCCTCTTCTTCTTTGTTCTCCCATTCCAAACATATCTACAATCTCTTTGTAGCCGTATATTTTATGTCATTTTGTCACATGTTTTATAACAGAAATCAAAGCAAAAGTTATTTTGGATAATAGAGGTTGCATTTTGGCTTATCCCGGTTGGATAGCTTATTCGTAATACGCTTGCTCAATTTACGTAACTGGTTCGTGTCCCAGCCGGGTCCGTCTCTGAAAGTATCCTTTGATACGGAAGCAGACTTTAATCGTTGCTTGACAACTTTTTGGCAATACATTTCTCATGAAAGAACATCCTTCACGTATACACTAATAAGGCTGAGCCAGCCGCTCAACGGTTCAGCGTCTCGACCAGGCTTCATAGGCGCTTAGTCCTAGTCCAGGCTTCACCGTCACTGATGCTGTATTTAAACCGCGAAAGTCAGGTTAAGTGCGCCTTTAGTCCCTTATTGGTTGGTAGTTTAGTTTAAAGTCGCTGTGTCATAATTAGATGACTAGCGACTGCCAAAATATCAACCAAAGACCAGCTCTTTGGTCAAATTAGCTAAAGACGTAGTGCAATGTCTTGGCACAGGTATTCTAATCAATGATGAGTCAATTTATACGCGCCTTTTGATTGAGCTCAGACCTATAACAGATGAAGAGACTACATTTAATTTAGTAACCATTCTGTAAACTATTCCAGCAGTTTGACGTCTTAACAAGTTAATTTGACGTAAAATTGACTTAAATATTTGTTTTATTTTAAATCAGCGCTTTAAAATTTAAGTGCTGGATATATTTTTGTTTTATTAGATAAATGTACCAGTTTATTTAGGTCTAATCGCTGAAATAGAGCTCTACTCTTGAACAAACATCCATGCTTAGTACCTTAGGTTTGAGCGTGCTATACGTGGGATTGGACTAATCCAAACCTAGTCGAGATTTCAACTCATAGATAATCTGTAGAAAAACCGCGTCCTTTGTACGCGCCTTTAGATTGAGCCAATAACAGGTTAAAACAATACATTCGTCATTTTCAGAACACCATTTAGTTTGACTTATTGGCACTATATGTGACGTAATAATCCTAGGACATTAAATTTATATATTTTTTTGAACTAGTATAGTAGTACAGTTTGGCGTTTTAGCAAATTTATTTGACGTTAAACCGTCTGTATATTATTTTTTTTGTCTGACAAAACTTCGTATTAAACGGATTAACGGAAAACTTCCTAAACTATACTTTCTAAGTCGATCTTGATATCTTCGTCAGATGATGAACCGGACGTAAAACCGAAATTTGATTTGATATGATTTAATCTTCTAAGTGATTGTAATCCTGATCTCAATTATATAAATGTACGAAGCCTTTAATTGGAATATGTAAGCGCCATCTAAATATGGCCTTTATTTCCATTCTCACGCACATTCAATGTTTATATTGTAATGACTTGACAGTGTAATTTTCGCGATGTGATAAATAAATAATTTAATTAATAAATAATTAAATTTATTAATAAATTTCTTTAATAATTAATAAATTTCTTCAATAAATAATAAATTTCTTCAATAAATAATTTAATAAATAAATAAATTTCTTCAGAGATTCTTAGGATATTCTCCAGAAATTCATCCTTGTCAAAAGCTCACAAATATTCAAGAAGATTTATTATACAAAACAGTTAACCTGACTGTTACCAAGTGTTATACATGTACGAGATTGTGTGTGCTCCAGTTTCATGGCTACATCAGTGACGTGTAAGCCCTGTTATTCGAACCATGAATCTATAGAACCCGAGTCGGACAGTTATCGGATGTGCTACTGCTACTCGCTCAGATATATACATTTACTCCCTGACGTCCCTGACATCATTCCTGTATGAGGAAACGGACGTTAACCCTCTTTAATAATAATGATAATTATTACTGTTGTATGTGTAGAGGCCTAACAGCTCTGTGTGCCAATCAGTTCACTGAGGCCTATCAACATTTCAAAGAAGCCGTGGACATTGAACCAACCAATATAACGGTAGGTATTTCTGATGCCCATTTTTGGATTTGGGGTGCTACAGGATAGAGCAACCGATAGCTGTACCTGTTTTATAAAAACCGATTAACCGCAGTCACAGAAGGAGGCAATTGTAAATCACTTCAGAAGCCATTATTGTCCTTGAATCATTTTACGTGTGATAAAGACAATGCCTTTGTGAAGGGATCGACTTGTTGGGTTGGTCAAAGGTGTGCTCATTAGTGAGCGAGAATGCAGGACTGTGATGAATTTTTGCCTTGGACCTGTCATTTGACAGAACACTAATTGGATGCGCAATATTGTGTCAATCAATCATCAGTTTAATCCATGAATATCTAATCATAAGGATTCGAAGTATGTTTCGTCATTCAACAATGAAAATTATGAATATTATATATGTATATTGTGTATGATGAATATTACGATGTCAGGATTAGTAATCGTTCGCTCTCTGCGATAAACAACGCTAATGTCTGTCATAGCTGTCTTCTTTTAATTTTTAATTTAATTATTAAATCAATTAAAATAATACTATATGAACAAAGTAAATTATCCGTATATTTTCACGCATGACAGACGTACATGCTAGTGTTTCCTTTCTTAGTTGCTGTTTATGTGTTTTATTATTTTATTGCCATTCCATGAGAAATCGTATCTTTGCCTTCTGATATAAATAGCTTTATTTATTTATTTATTAATCTGTTCATAAATCCTGTATCTATTCCTCTATCAATTCATTTATCTCTTCATTAATATATCAATTCATTCGTTCACTATCTATTCATGGATTCATCGCAGGCTGTTAACAACATGGCGGTATGTCAGCTCTACCTGGGCAGACTAAGCCTGGCCCTACAGGCCCTCGAGACCCTGATCTTCACAGATCCCCTGGTCCATCTACAAGAGACCACCGTGCTCAACCTCTGCACCCTGTATGAGTTAGAGTCTTCCAAGGCTGTGGTGAAGAAGCAGCGACTGTTGAGTCTAATCAGTCAACACAAGGGCAACGGGTTTAATGTGGCCTGTCTGAAGATGTCGTGATTGGACGATACTAAATGCAGGCCGCGCCTTTAAATTGGTCTTTAAGTCTGGAGTGCAATACAATACAAACAGACATTTTAAAGCGCCTCTTCCTATATTAATGAATGGTTTTATCATTATAAACACCTCAATCTTTGACTATACAGTTGTATATAACATTTTGCAATATGTTTTTGTTTCAAATAAATTTTCAAATAGGCCATACCAGAACTTTATTGCATTTAGTTATCCTGCTAGCTTAAAACCTGCGCTCTGCCCTGTGTGTACCGAGGCCACAAGTAGAGGACTCGGAAAGACAGACGTTAATCATCTAGTTATGACACAGCGTCAATTAACCTCAACAACACAGACACACACACACACATTTGTTTAATTGGATACTTCTAATTTAACGAAGATAAACTTGGATGCATTCGCCGATTTCCTATTAACGGAGCATGGAGTTAAAGTATAAAGCCGAATTCAACGTCAGTTTCGCGACCTGGAGGCTACATTAATGACAGATGAGCCCTGGGATTGGAACCGCGAACGTACGGAACCCGATACAGATACTTGATCAATTAGGCCATTGGGCGGCTCAATGGGGTTTTAGCAAAACCTTCTGTCTCGCCCAATTATAGCTGGACTTCCATCTGTTTACTGGTAATCGGAAACATCACAGTACTCTTCTCTTGCACCATTTGTTTTTGCTAGTCTTTGAATGGGTTTTAATTCAAATGTTGTTGGAGACGACCCTGATGTCGTCGTCAGATGATGAAACGGACATTAAATTCGCATTGATTGATAGACCTGCGTATCATAATGAAATTCTAGTAATAATAAAAATAAAAAGTTAACGTCTGTTTCCGCATCCAAGGACGATGTCAGAGACGCTTCAACAGGACAGCCTTATATTTGCAAACCGGTTTACCAAAACAGTTGTCAGAAACTAGAGCTGAAAGGAAAACGAAATCTCAAACGGTGCCAATCCGGTTATCAAAAGACAGTCTGACGAAATATGTTATATCTATGGTGGATAAATATGTATTTTTTGTGAATATTTTTTTGTCAGACAGTTTGAAAGAGTAGGTCACTGCTGTAGGCCTACTATTTCTAATTTTTGTCTTCGTTTGACTTGATTCAAAGCTTTGAATCAAGTCAAAGTATGACAGTGAATGCAGTTTGAGTTTTCGAATGTCTAATAGTTTCCATGTTGCTCGTTCTTAGTCCGAAAATGTGAGACTAGATTAGCCACAAACTGCAAGTGTGCTTAGAGCATCTAATGATCTATCAATCAGATGCTTGTATATAAAAAATGTAAAGGTTGTGTGCCATATTCGTTACCGAACGTAGGCGCGGAGCTGATCCCGATCCTGAGTGATTTCAGCACACTGGTGACATAGTCATTAATCCGACTGTGAGATTGCCAACCTCACTCTATATAATCCAATTTGATAACTGGATCATATACACCAGACCTGTGGTAACCTTCGCTATCTTCCGAAGTAGTCACCTACTACGTACTAATTGCTCCCAATTATCCGACCCACGAAGGGATGGTGGACTTGGTTGGCCCGTTGTACATCCGAGATTTTATTCTCTGATTTGCTTCACCGGGAATCGAAACCCGACCTTATGCGCAACAGTCGACACAAACTGGTCGACGCGCTAACCATGTGAGCTACGGAGATGTAGATGTGCTTGTATATACCGCACTATCACATTAGCCAATACAATGCAATGAAGATTTGACGTCCTGATCCTCGCCCGAAGGCGATGTCAAGGACTATTGATCAATTTGTGAGATTGGTAGATGATATGCTTGTTAATGAGCAAGATTTGTAATATACATGTATACTACATACGTCCCTGACATCATCCCTGGATGAGGAATCAGACGTTAAAACTTGTCATTATTATTATTATTATACATTAGGTTTGGATTTGTAATCTGTGGGAGAAACGGACAAGTTGATAGAAACGCGTTTGGAATTAGTATTGCATTGGTGAATTATTGTCATTGACCACATTGTTGTCTAATTATCAAAGTTTGTAAATAAAAAAATTATGTGAAACACTTCCACGTCGGCATATATTTGTTGTAATGCTGTGATTTTTCTAACTGCATGTGTCCGTAAGAGGCGTCTTACGCAGAAGCTACAATGAAGGGGCAAGTGGACTACACCATGACTTCTGTGTACTAGACCAGTAGGTCGCTCAAATTCTGATTTGTATAGATCTTGCCTCATCAACTGTGGAGTATGGAAGATGTCTATTTTTCCTCATACTTAGTGCATTCTAATGTGCTTCTGAGGCATACTTAAGAATGTGCTATACGTTGTCACTATGATTTACTTAATATAACAAATAACATAACACCTAGTGGGCCAGGAAGCATCAGATGCTTGTTTGAGACCCATATAATGGACAATGGAGAGCCTAGTAGCCATGGAGCAAAGCAAATATTTTAGTAGAACATTTTAATATTATATAACATCACACAAAATATAGAGAGAAAGATGGGGTGGGGCGGGAAAGATGGGGAGGGGGGCGAGCAGCAAAGAACATAAATTGCTGAAGTTCTGTGGACTAATTATTGCTAATTAAAGTTTCGGTAAAAATGCTACTTTTTCCGAACAAATCTTTTGATGTTTGATATAAAATTCACCAAAAGAGTTTTACGAAGACATTTATGGGATTTTGATGTTTAGGGAAAAAAGATTAGTAAACAATTTGAAATTGATAAAGTCACCATGGCTTGATCCCCCACTTCGGGCCCCCGTCATCAGGTCCTGACACCCACCGCCCCCTGTGATGACTTGTTTATGAATGACCCCCTAATCCTATCATAAACCAATTTCCATGAGATTGAGAGTCAAATGATTAACATTGTGGCCCCCATTAGACACCAACTCTTATGGAAATTGGTTTAGGTTAGGATTAGGGGGACAAATATATACTATGTCACCACCGGGGGCGGTGGGGGTGAGAACCTTGATGACGTGGGGAGGGGCGCTGATGATGTTTTGAGCCTGAATCAAATGGACACTTTCTGCTCAATTGCCCTGACAACGGAGCAGTAGCATTCATCAGGATCAAATGCAATGGAACAATAATTGTCTGACACTAAACCGATGTGGCAACTGGCTCAGCCAGAGATCGAGTTGGATAGTTATAGAATCAGATTATAAAAAGGTAAAGGTACATCATAGGTCGGAATTGACCCCTAGGTTTCCGAGCTGATCTCGTTTCATTGAGTTCAGCAGACAGGTGACAATTGTCATTAATCTAGCGGCAAGGTCGCCAGCTTCACTTTCGATCCAGAGGACCATGATGCACCAGACCGTGGTTACCTTTCGCAATCTTCCGAAGCAATCACCTGCTACGTACTAATTGCTTCCAAACAGAGATATAGATAGAATTAATGCTATAGAGGGAAAGACAAGACCAATGCTAATTATAAAGGCTGACATATTCCAATGAGTGGATCAAGGACACACTGTCATGATTGAGTTGTCATATTGATCTGATTGACTGTGTAGATAGAGAAAGATGGAGCGGGGAGGGGGGGGGGGCACGAGAAATGACGGAGGGGCTTGAAATGCTCTTTTTATGGTGCCAATCAAAGTATCCATGATCATTGACGTATCTAGGAATGGGTGAACAATTATTTTTACATTCATTCTTTTCGAGGGGGGTAGATTAAATTTTGGCTAACCGAGAGAGAGGGGAAGGTCCAAAATTGGTATCTGAATGGGTAAAATTGTAATAATTTTCAAATCGAGGGGGCCATGTCCGCCCCTCCTCAGATCGAGAGGGAACAGGACATGCCTCCCCCTCTTAATCCTCACCTGCCCGTTTGGATCGGTTATGTGCATTGAAAAATAGTCCAATTTGAAATTTAACAGTATTGATTCAAGTGTAGATAAATTGGCAAGATATTCACTTTCTATTGGCCCACATTTATTTCCGTTCATAAATTGGGGGTTTGGTCTCCGTTTCAAACGCTCTTGGTCTTTGACTTTCGCGGTAACATAACATAACATGACATCTAATGGGTCAGGAAGAATCAGATGCTTAAGGCTCCTATTATGGACAATAGTTACAGACGATAACATATTAGCTTGATCGTTGTTAACGTAACCGTTTATACCCGGTAAGGTTATATATTTAAGATAAGCATTAGGGGTAGGAATAGGGATTGTTATAGGGTAGGGCTAGGTTAGGGTTGGGGTTAGGTTATGATTAAGGTTAGGTAGGATGGCTAAGGTCAGCATAGGTTGCTGTACTTGTACCGCTAGCGTATACTCTTCACCCGCTTTGATACGGAATTCAATATCTGTGGCATCTAATTCGCGCAAAGCTTGGAGATAGGAGTCTGATTTGAGGTTATTGGCAGCTTCAAAGTGACAGCATGATTGATGACTGGGTATTGAAAAGCATTATTAACATGTGAAATTTGATCAAATTTCGACCTCAATTATAACTATTTTTACTAACAATGCGATTGCATTTACCGTATGACCAATTATAGGCAAGCGCGGATTTAGGTGGTGGACATTCTCACCCCTCGACCTGGGGGGATACCGTCACATGAGGATGCATGCCCCGGGCCACACTCTATTTGCTATATAGTCTATAATTTCAGATATTCAAATACCAATTTTGGATCATTGCCCGCCCCCTTCCATTTGTCTCGATTTAACCTTGAAAAACCCCGCCAAAAATGCCAAAAATGCGAATGAGAGATACCTGGATAGTGGATAGGCTACAGAGAAGGCATGTGCGTTAGAGGGCGCTAGAGTCAAAGAGAAAATAAATAGAGGAATAGCACGACGCTGAAAGAGAGAGAGAGAGAGAGAGAGAGAGAGTGAGAGAGAGAGAGAGAGAGAGAGAGAGAGAAAGAAGAAAAGAGAAAGAGATCTGCGGTGGAGAAGAATGCTAAATAAGATTAAGATATCGTTACATGTCATATTTCCAGTGTAGGAAGTGACATGG
This sequence comes from Enchytraeus norvegicus, assembly GCA_034695365.1. NCBI lineage: Eukaryota > Metazoa > Annelida > Clitellata > Enchytraeida > Enchytraeidae > Enchytraeus > Enchytraeus norvegicus. The sequence goes on along the minus strand of JAQFZF010000914.1, from coordinate 1,316 downwards.
CGTTACTCTCACGTGACGCGTTCTCTGACAGCTTCCAAATTACTCGAGATATCAATATATCCGAGACATGTTACAGCACAGAGTCATCCATTTACTTGTAAAGATCTTGTATTTTGTAGAACAGGCCATAGAAGAAATATACGTTGTATACAATGTATAATAGTATAGGAATTTTGCTCTCGATATGAGCAAATATAAAAAAACAGTTGAAGCAGGAGCGATTCCAGCCTTAACTATCTGGGGGGAGGGGGGGCATGCAATATTCCTTGAGAAAATCTTGGGGGGGGGCAGCTCGAACACCAGGTCAGAGGCTTTTTACCAGGACATTTGACCTGGTGGGACCTGGTGTGGCGCCGCCACTGGGAGAAGGAGGGGGGCAAGTACTATTCCATGAGAAAAATGTGGGCGGATGGGGGGGCAAGTCCTATACACAAATGTTAATCAAGGGTATTTCTTGGAAGCAGATGAGATCTGGGGCCACGGTCCCATACGCTTCTGTTTAGAACCGCCACTGAGCGGATGATGTAGATCATGGTTAAAGACAAAATTATAGGATACTGGAAGTTCTAAGTGGTCTGTCGTTGCACATTCCTCTTGGTACGTCCGTGACATCGCATTCGAGTGAGAAACCGGACGTTAAATCCTCATGCTTGAGTAATATTTATATAGAACAGCGGTGGGCAAACTTAAAATCCTCGGGTCACTTTTAATCTGAAAAAATTCCGCGGGCCACTGTTTTTGGAGCCAACTTTTCGAAAAGTTGGCTCTAACTTTCCAACTTTTCAACTTCAGATTTCACACTGTCAATATGTCGTATTTTTAAGCAGTTAGGACTTTTAATAAGTTAGAGGATGACGGGAAAAAACTGATCGAAGTCTTGGCGGGCCAAAATTTCAGGTCCCTCGGGACAAAATGACCCGCGGGCCTGAGTTTACCCACCGCCGATATAAAAAGTTTCTAGTATTTTTACCTAATTTTATTGTAGCAATTTTTATTTGTGTATTTAACATTTAATTATTTTTCCTGGCTAGATACTACTTGGTGCCAGCCGCCATGGAGACGCTGTTATTCTTAACGTTAATAAGACTCGATCGGACGGTAATCGATAGAATCATCGACGGTGTAGGCAGAAGGTTGTGTGCCCTGACTGGAGACCTCAGAGAGCACTCATTCCTGTGGCAGAGGCTCTCTGTGGCTCTTCAGCAGTACAATGCTGTATGCTTCCTAGGCACCTTTGAGTGTCAAACATTATATTAATACCCCTACTATACAATACAATGAGAATTTTACGTCCGGTTCCTCATCCGAAGGCAATG
>JAQFZF010000913.1:0-15460 GCA_034695365.1 Enchytraeus norvegicus | reverse complement strand
ATTCTATGATCGACCGTGTCAAAGGCTTTACTTAGATCCATGAAGATACCAAGGGCATAATTTTTATTTCCTTTCTCAGCACGAATCATATTCAAGCTGAGAAATGTATAATGTAGCCCTCTGAATCATAATTTAATTTAAAGGCTATTGTCGAATTTACCGTCAGTTTCACGGTCGAATAATAGCAACATCGATGACAGTGAGCCTTAGGAACCGTGCACCTATGTGTGATAGACAATGTTATTATTTAAACATTAATTAATTAATTTAATTAATTTGTGTAATTAACAGTTGGAGGACATGAAGGTTTATTTCGAGCAGGAGCAAGAGTCGAGATTAGTGGGTGAGTTTAATATTATCTGTCTCGTTAATTTTTTTACTACTTCTTCTTTCAGGTGTCCTGCCGGATTCCAGCTTTGACGGTCATGGTTTTTCAATATCTCTGTCTATTTGCGCAAATCTAATCATTTCTACTTCTTCGACGTTCAATGCCTTTTATACATTCACAAAGACTCTTTGTATAGGTAATTCTTTGTCTTCCTTTGCAACGCTTTCCTTCAATTTTTCCGCTTATGATTATACTTTTTATTACTTTATTCTTCATAACGTGACCAAAAAATCTCATCTGCCTGTCACAGTATAGAATTTTTATTACACTATTACAAAAAGAAATCATTTGCTGCAATATTGCTGTATCTGAAGCTGACCGAGCCGATAGCACATCGGTTAAGTGTCTGACTCGGGTTTTATAGGTCCACGGTTCTTATCCCAGGGCTCACCCGTCACTGATGTAGCCGTTAGGCGGAAACTGACGTTCAATTGGATCGAATTGAATTAAATTTAACTTTAATTTATATCAAATTTAAATCCCGATAAATGCTAAATTAGCCTTTTTATGTCATTTGAAATATATCGAATATCTCATACACTGCGCAGCAAAATGATAAACTATTTATAAATTAATGCTGCGTCTACAAAGAAGTCTACCAGAGGGCTACCAGTCTGCTATGTTAGTGAATTGTCACTGTATCTTGAAAGGCAACTTATGATAGAAGAATTTTTTTTGGAATCATATATATATTTTCACATTTGACATCCGCACATGCTAGTTTCCTTTCTTGAGTTGCTGTTTTTGTGATTTTCGTTATTATATAGACCACGCCATGATTTATCATACTTTTTGGTAAAGTGGTCAGACTGCCATATACCACAACTATTGTGGCACGACCTCTGCTATTCTGGATTTTGGCTTCGAATCGGTTAAATACACAAGAAGTCATGGTGAATAACACTCTACCCCTCACTGAAGCACGATAAGCCTTCCAGACACTCTGGGATTTTTGTCGACGGACCAGAGACTCGCACCTGGGTCACTTGATTCTGAAGAGAACACTCTATCGATGTTGTTATTAAATCCCTCCCCCCCCCCCACATGCGTTGAACTCTATATTCTGTTTATATTCAAGGAATTCGGTGAATCCTATTTAATTTTTTTATCAAAATTTATATAGCTACAATTGCTCTATCATGAGAATGATGACATAGATTAATGATTAATTAGTGCATTAATTGAAATTAATTATTAATCAATTATAATCTTAAGACCATGTGTGTTGCAGAGCTGGAGTCACAGCACAGTTTTAAAATGGAAGATATCACGCTAAGATTTGAGCACATCAAGGTTACTCTCTCGGTTAGTAATTAGCTCAATTTAATTAAGCAATTGGTAATTTAACGTCAGTTTCGGCAGGAGCCAGTGGCTACATCGGTTAGGTTTCCGACTTGGGATCAATATCTGCAGGGTTCGAATACGGGGCTCGCCCGTCACTGATATTTCTGTCAAGAGATGAAACTGACGTTAACTTGGGCTTTAGCCTTTAGCTTTTAAGTAGAATATTTAAAATATAAAATTTACATATATAATATATATATATAATTTTTATTTCAATATTGTACTATTATAATTATTTAAGCACAAACGTCTGACAGACGCACATTTTACAATATTTGTTATCTTGTCTTGTACATACATTGAAACTATCCAGAGCAAGCGCAAAACCATCTCTTTCTATCTTAGATCTGTTCCAACTGACTTTCTTGCCTCAGATACCGGATTTGCACAGTTTTAGATCTCTTTTTCTCTTCGACTACTGCATTGCAGGAGTATTCATGTGGTTCAAAGCTGTCTGTAGTTGAACATTCATCGTGAGACGTCCCTGACATCACCTTTTGGTGGAGGTTATGTCACACATTAGATGTTCATTGATAGATTGATTGATTGATTGAGTGAGTGAGTGAGTGATTGATTGACTAATCGATTGATTGATTGCTTGATTTATTGTGTAGGAGAAGGTGGATTATCTGAGAGCAAAGTGTGACGCGATAAGAAAAAGAGAAATGACATATTTAGAATCCTGATTGATTGACTGACTGACTGACTGATTGATTGATTGATTGATTGATTGATTGATTGATTGTGTAGGAGAAGGTGGAATGTTTGAGAGCAGAATGTGATGAGATGAGAAGGAGAGAGAAAACCTATCTAGATTCCTGTCAACGTGAGGCTGATCTCAGGGTACAAGAAGCTATCGCTCCCTATAGACATTTACCGGATGAAATAGAGTCGGTCAAGACTGTGCTAGAGCTGCGCAGACAAGAGCTTCATGATCTAAGACAACGCAACCAAGAGCTACAGGCTGATGTATGTGCGTTTGTGATTTTATAGCATTCTCTTATTTGTTAATAGCAACACTTACAGTTGAAATTAAATCTAAATAGCACTCGTAATTTATAGCCTTCTATATAGTTATAGATTTATTTCGTATCGCGATATTTAAATATTTGACCTGATGCATTTTAGCATTTGATCATTTTCAGAAACATTGGCATAGCATGCAGTTGTGATAAATCTTTTATCTCCACTACTATAAATTAGTTGTTTGCGTTCAACATTAACTTTTCTGAAAATTTCATTAGAAGCTTTTTTGGCTATTAGCTAGTAGTTAGTGGCCTACGGGGATTTAGTGAAGCGGTTAGCGTGGCTGACTCAGAATCGAGAGATGGCTCGAGGCATGGAAACGATTCCCAGCTCAGTCGGTAAAATATCCCCAGCACCCTAGGGCATGGGTGCGTATCGGTGCCTGGAAGAAGGAAGGCTAATCGTGTGTGAGCTGGTTGCATTGTGCACCCATGGAAAGGCAAAGGTACGGTTAACCATGGAGTAGATAATAACATAAAATAAAAAACACAAAAAAGCAACTAAGAAAGGAAACTAGCATGTGCGTCTGTCGCGTGTGAATATATACGGATTTTAATAATAAAAAGTGGCTAGAGCATGTCAAGCTAGATGACATGCTCTGGCAGTCACCCTCTTGGTAAATATCAACCTTCTACTGCTATCATAGCTATGGAGAGTAAAGCTGTTTTCTTTAGGCTTAAATGTGATCGCCCAAACTGGGCATGGAACCAGCTACCTCGTGTTTCACAAGTCACTGTGCTGCCACTGAGCAACGAAGCCTCTCTGTGGTCAATGATTAATTGATCAAACAGATTGCACTGCATACAAGGGATCAGCGAGAGACCTCTTTTCTTTGGCAGAGGCTCTCAATCGCTCTGCTGAGGTGTTGATGCGGTCTTCATTAGCGGCTCTTTCAATCTAGTCGATCTCGAGTAGCCGGGCCACGATTCATTCTGTTCTTGATGCACCCAGGAAGAGAAGCAATCAACAATAATTCAATATTTATTGATTGATTGATTAGCACGAGGAGCTGTTCAACGCTAAGATCACAATAAAGAACTTGGAGCAGAAATTAGAGAACTGTGAGGCTGTTATCAACATTAGACAGGACTATGAGAGGTATGTCTGTCTGTCTGTCTGCCTGTTTATCGGTCTTTTTGCTATTGGACTGTCTGTCTTTTTAGTTGTCTATCTTATGGTCTGTCATTCTGTCTGCTTCATTCTATGTCAATTGTTTGTCTGCGTGTATATCTGTTCCTTTGTTTATATGGATATCTTTCAGTTTAGCCAGCTACCTACAAATATATTAGCATATGTGTCTACTGTCTGCATAATGTTTCACTACCTTTATTTTAATATCTTAAAATAAATATTATAGGCTGCTAGAATATATTGCTGGTTCATAATCATCTCCCGACTCGGCGGTCTGTAATTGACTGCAGGGCACTTTGTCTGGAGTAAAGCTGTAATAAGCTTGACCCAATCTTTGTGACGGTAGTGCTATATTGTGTTGAGCCGTCTTGAAAAGAAGCCCTTCGGCTTGTGAACCTTGACGTCAAACACACTCATATCTACCATTGCTGGTTTTTGTCCCAGAATGAATAGTTGAATATTCTCTGAATTCGAAAACGTATGCACACAAATTTACTACTTTGCCCATATATTCCTATGCAAAGTCAAATAGTGAATTTTATGGTCCTTTATTGACTTCCCTGACATCATCCTGGATAAGGAAGCGGACGTTAATCTGTATTATTATTATTATTATGTAGCTTTTTTGGCACCAACTGAATGGTAAACAGTAACACAGATAACTAAAAATCAATTAATCTAATGAACATAATCAAATATCAATAAATGAAAAAGTCAAACACCGGTGCTACAATACTAGAGCTTATCCATTAATTCAAGAGAAATATACTCTCAAAGTATCCCCAATGATATTCTCCAGATTTTACATTCTACGTGATATTTAGAATCCTTAGATTTCAGGCAATTCTCCAACTGTAAAAAATGATCATTTGCAATATCTATTTCAATGACTTGCAAGTTTAAATCTATGAGTTACTAGTTTTATACAGGGTGCGCCAAAGATCGCCCCCCCCCCTCCCTATGAATCAATTGAATATTTTCGCCATCTGGAATCTGATTGTAATATTTCTGTGATCATTGAAATATTCAGTCTAGCAGCCGAGTTATTCACTTTTTGCACATGAACCCGTGAAATGAGAGCTTTCTAAATGATTATTTAAATATTTTCGCTATTTGGAGTCTGTTTGCAATATAAATTTCTAGGAGCATTAAGGGTCCAATTTAACACATTTGTACCAAATTTCATTGAAATATTTTGCCCAGCAGCCAAGTTATTCATCTTTTTGCACATCGACCCGTGGCACTAGAGCTTTCTAAAATAGAATATAATACACAGTATATGGAATATGAAAAGTAGTGTTGATGTGCAAAAAAAATGAGTCACTCGGCTGCTAGACCAAAATCTCGATGATATTTAGTAGGAAGGTGAATGACCTTGAATGACCCTAGAAACTTGTATTACAAACTGTTGAAACTGACTCCAGATGACGAAAATATTAAAAAATATTCGTAGGGGCAATTTTTTGGCGCACCCTGTGTATTGCTTCCATTATTTGTGGTGGTTACAGACAGCTGTCAGAGAAACACCAGCAGCTGTTGAGACGTTACGACAAAGAGTCCAAGGCTAATAAGAGACTCTCGATGGACAAAGAGGAACTAATGTGGCGGTTAAACCAGAGCTCTTCGGAGGGTATGTCTATGTCTTGCTCACCTGATCTCCTCTCACTCTCCATCAATCAATCAGCGCAGCCGATCAACCAATCGCTGCCTCGAAACTTCGCCGCGTCGTATCACGAAGATCAGCCAATAAGAGCAAAGGGTTCAAATACAGCATTTGACGTGCAACCAATCAAAAACAAGGTCTCCTCGACAACATTCGACGATCAGCCAATCAGAAGTAAGGCCTCTGCTACTGGATTTGATGATCAGCCAATCAGAGCTCGTTCTGCTTTACCTCAGAGAGATGATCCACCAATCAAATGCAAGAATTCCTGTAGCTCAGAAGATCAACCTGTCAGGCTCAGATCTGCGGTTAATCGTGACGAGCAGCCGGTTAAAGGCAGAACTGATCCCGGTAAAGCAGGTAAATCTAAGCCAGGGCCACTGAAAGAAACCGGGGGTGAGGTAGATATGAAGGGATCTAGAGAGCCCCCGTCACCGGGTAGGGTGGATGAGCCTATTAAACCTGCTCCACTGCAGAGGCGTGGTACATATGATCTACTAGATGTGGAAGAACTAGATGATACGAGGGAATAGTGGCAGGATCTAGTGGTCATGAGACACTGTCAGTGGCGTGATAGAGTCAGACACTGTCAGTGGCGTGACACTGTCAGTGGCGTGACACTGTCAGTGGCGTGACACTGTCAGTGGCGTGACACTGTCAATGGCATGACACTGTCAGTGGCATGGGTCGTATGATGAATTGGCTGTTTAGGAATTGGATGATAGAAGAGAATATTGAGAATAACTCTGCTGGTATCATTAAGGCAGAGTTTAAAATCGAAAATTAATCCTCATTTACTGGATTTAACATCGATATAAATTTTAACCCGTGTTGGTTCCGGGATATTTGAGAATAGTCCAACCGATAACTGCACGTGTTTTGTAAGAGCCGACTAACGCAGAAACTGAGGAAGGCAATGGAAAACCTCTTCAGAAACCTATATTTTCCTTGAACAAAGGCATCATTTAATGTGTGGAAAAGACAAAGCCTTTATGATGAGATGGACTTATTAGGTTGGTCGCTGGTGTGCTCATTAAAGAGCGAGATAGTTGATTGTGTGTATGAATATTTGCCTTGGCACTGCCACGTGGCAGAGCACTGGATAGATAGATCAATGTTAAATAAGACGTCAAGTTGTATTGTTTACATTATAAAAAGTGTGCGTATTTGTTGATGTAACATCGACATCAATATTGAATCCAGTAATCTAGGATTATACGACGGAATATATGTTGATCGTAAATCTGGCTTTAGAGTTTCAAAGAAAGTGTTTCAAGACAGTTCGATTTTCTGCTCCGATGATTTGAAATAGTATTACAATAATACTTCAATACTATTTGGGTCAGGACTCATCAGATGCTTGCATAAGACCCATGTGAGTAGTGGAGTAAGGATTGAGTTTGATTTATCTACATTGATCTGTCAGCTCTAAGCCCAATCTTCTCGCAAGCTTTTATAGTCAGCTATTTAGGCATTATAGATGCATTGATGTGCCAAAATAGATAAACGGAAACGCTTTAAATAGTTTAGTTTTAAGACAGTTTTCTGATACTATCAGTATTACGGTGAAATCACAATGTTGCACGTAGTGGCATTAGAGACTTGTGAACTACAGAAACATGACACATGATATTTTGTGTAAGATTTTTCTTAATTTTGTAACGACTTTTCGTTTTATTTAAGTTGTGTATGTAACTGTTGGTTCATTGAATGCAATGTCGAGAAGTAGGTTAATTTACGTTTTCTGTTTTATATTTGCGCAGGGTTCACTTACGATATTTCTATATTTACTGTGTTTCTGTACAGCGTTTGAAGGTACATATTTTTTCGCCCAGGCTTGGGCGCAAAGACGTTCAGCTACACACATTTGTGTGTAAATATATCCCGGGTTGGATGGTCGAATCGGTATCACACTTGCCCCAGACGCAGGAAGGCACTGGTTCAATTCACAGCCGGGTCCGTCTCTAAAAGTATCCTTGTGTTACGGAAACAGACGCTAAACATTTCTTTACAGCTTTTAAAAACGTTAGTGCAAAATATGCTGCAAGGTTATAGTTTAACAGGTGATTTCAGTACCACATGGTTACTGCGAGAGACGGACCCGGCTGGGACTCCAACCGCGTTCCCTTGGTTCTCGGGCGAGTGTGTTAAAGACCAGGCCATCCAACCATAGTGATTGCATTTTTGTGCAAAAACATTTGTGCACTATCGTTTGTGCACTAACATTTGTGTGCAAAAACATTTGTGCACTCGTATTTGTGTGCATTCACACATTTCTACTTAGTTCTCATACTCACAAGTTTGTTCTATACACTGTTCTAATTGCTCTTACTGTTGGGATTTTATGCAGAAAATGATAAGTGTAATTTTCTACCAACAAATCAAGATTAAGCAACTAACGGTTTAACGTCTGAATCATCATCCAACGACGATATCAGGGACGTCTCAGACAGATCGCGCTAGCTGGTTCAACCAAACGCAGCCAGAAAAACACATGCTGAAAGAGAAAAATGCTCAAACACGGTGCAGCTCCATTTATCCATGAAAATAGTCGTTATATCCAGGAGCCAGTGGCACAATCGGTTAGGTTTCCGACTGCGGATCATTATGTGCGAGGTTCGAATCTGAAGGCTCACTCGTCACTGATATCCTTTCGAGAGATGAAACTGACGTTAAACTCGGCTTTAACCTTTTTATACAAATAGAACCATTAAAGGAATAAGTCGTTAATGTTTCATTTTTTTACATGAGTTTTGTCACAGATATAAAACACCTTGAGCACACATGATAGTACAATGTTCATATATCCATGATGATTTGTAGCGCTTTTAGCACCATATTTAGAACACAATCTCCGATTCAGAATCAGCGGGGTGTGATTTAGTTTTTTGCTTCAGCTTTAATGATCTGCCGTAGTTCAGTATTATATTGGTGTCAAAGCTTTGGATAGCTGCTGTGTACTTAACCGGTTCAATATTTCATTCTTAATTACTTTTTAATGTAGTTTACGATGACGGAAATTATTGAAGATAAGTTTTCAAGTTTTGAATTTAATATAATAATAATAAAGGTTTAACGTCCGTTTCCTCATCCAGGGATGATGTTAGGGATATCAGAATAAGCGTATATTAAGTTTCGGTGGCAGTTTTAGGATTGACGTTGCTTCATCAAAAAATGCAAGTGTTCAATTATATTACATTCATTTCTAATGCAGCAGTTCTCCAATGCTTTATTCTATGGTATTGGTTCATTATATGTCGATATTTAAAATGTACATACAATGTAGTATGTATTCCCTTGTTGGGTCTGGGATATTTGAGAATAGTCCAACCGATAACTGCACGTGTTTCGTAAGAGACGACTAACGTGGATACTGAGGAGGCAATGGAAAACCATCTCAGAAACCTATATTTTCCTTGAACAAGGCATCATTTTAAGTGTGGAAAAGGCAAAGCCTTTGTGATGATACGGATTTATTGGGTTGGTCGATGGTGTGCTCATTAAAGAGCGAGATAGTTGATTGTGTATTTGAATTTTACCTGGACCTGCCACGTGGCAGAGCACTGGATAGATGATACAATGTAGATGCTATCTAGGGTATCGGTATATTAAATATATGTCCAGAAACAGAAAAAGTAATCATATATGGTGATATTTATATATATTTGTAAATCAATGGGAACTCAGTTACCTGATGATGTATTAAGTCCTCAATGAGCATACTGCATGTAACAAAATATCTTTTGCAGAAGTGGATAACCATGGTCGCCCGCGAGAGAGACGTATAAATACCATTTTATGCGAACATATACGCGTATGTACATGTATATTCATTATTCAATCTACTTTTAAGTTCATCGGTTTGAATTGGGTACTTTTTCCAAAGATCTTTGGCTGTTCGTCAGCTTATAAAACTAATGAACACTGTACAAGCAACAATATAGCAATCGTAGATTTCGCTTTCTTAACAACGTCTCAGAAGCGCCTCTGACATGACGCCACTGAGACATATTGTAATGGCAGCTTTAATCGTACTCTAATCAATCAACCTATAGTCATCTTCAACTAGTATTTATATACCGCAGCTCAACGATATTCTGTAATATGGCAGCAAGTTAATCCTATATGACGTCCCTGATATCATCGTCAGATTATGAAAAGGACGTTAAACCCATATTGTATTTCATTGTATAGTAACTATGGTTGATATCACACATTTCTGTATATATTTTATCATTTACTTAGCTCCCTGTATTACATAGAAGTGATAGCATTTGTCTATTGTGTGTCGTATAGTTAAGAACTTAGCAGTTTAATTATTCTTCTTACAATATGGGTTTAACGTTCGTTTCATCATCTGACGACGATATCAGGGACGTTAATACTTGTAAATATATTGTCGTTGTGCTTTGTATTAAACTGCAGAGTACTTTGCTGAGTAAAAACTGTAAAAAGCTTTACGCTAATCTTTGTAACAGTAACTCGAATGTGTCTGATCGTCTTGTAGAGTTGCCCAGAGCATCTTACCTTGACGTTAACCCCAACCAAACATATTTCTTGTAAATAGACTTCTATGTGCTTGCTTAGATCTCTCTCTATGTGCACTGTCTAATCTATCTACCTATCCAGTGCTCTGCCACGTGGCAGGTCCAAGGCAAAAATTCATACACACAATCAGCTATCTCGCTCTTTAATGAGCACACCATCGACCAACCCAATAAGTCCGTCTCATCACAAAGGCTTTGCCTTTTCCACACCTAAAATGATGCCTTTGTTCAATGAAAATAGAGGTTTCTGAGGTGATTTTACACTGCCGTCCTCAGTGTCTGAGTTAGTTGGCTCTTACGAAACACGTGCAGTTATCGGTCGGACTATTCTCAAATATCCCGGACCCAACACTGCCTAATGGCAGGTCCATAACTATATGAACCTGCCATACTGTATAAGCATATAACTGTCATATTATTATCTGGCAGATAATTTTGTTTTTCGAGGTGGGTCTCCTTATCCTTCCTCAGCGACTGCTTTTAGTCGGCTTCTACAAAACACGTACAGCTTTCGGCTGGTCTATTCTCAGGTCGCTAGAGCCAATACGTCTATACTCTGTATTGCTAATTATATTAAGATATCACACTAGATTTGTGTTGTGTATTTCATGCTATCGATCATGTTATGCAAAAAGGGACTAAATCTTCAAAAAATGTTAAAATTTTATTTCTTGGTCTAGAAACAGAAGTTATATTTAGTTTATGTAATTCAGTTAAAATGTGACGTTTTAGCTTAGTGCAGCTTGGTAGCTTTTATGGCTAGAACAAATAATTTGAACAAAATTGTAATATTTAGAAGCAGGTCTGGATTGGGGCCATGCCACTCATTACACCTCCCCCCTATCAATTTGAAAAGTATATTATAATTCGGCTCATTAAAATACCAATTATATACACTTGCCCCTTGATATAACCCTCCCCTCGAAAAATAATTTATGTAATAAATGTACCTTCTTCAAAAGTTCCAATATCCGCCACTGTTTACAAGTGCTGACACCTGCTCTAAAATTAGATAAATATTGACAAGGATTTGATAGCAGGAAGTACTGGTAATACTCATATCTTTTATTGATATTTGTGGTCCATTTTTGCATAACATTGAACAGTCGGGGCCTCTGTTTATGTTGTATGTATTCTGTTGACATATCTCTGTTCTAAACCTGCAGTTAGCGTTAGATATTACTGGCATCATGCTTGAACGTTGTATGCTGGCAGATTTTAACCAAATAGAAATACAAAATTTAATTTTCTGATATTGGTGTTTTCAAGTTTGTTTAAACAGTTGCAGGACCGTTTACTTTGATCATCTAGCAATATCAACTATAACAACAATAGAACAATACGGTTTTACGTTCGTTTCATCATCTGACGACGATATTATGGACGTCATTGGGAAACTGTTATATAGCGCGCTGTAAACAAAATCTCGGAAGTGCTTTAACGTGAACAGCGGAGAGTAAAGTAACCCTACGTGCCATATGCCACAATCGATGTGGCAAAAACTCTGCTAGTCGGAAACTTGAGTGACCTATTGGTCTGATACACTGTTCACAGAAGTAATGGCTCAGATCACTTTACCATTCACTGCTGTATCTGCGTTAGTCGTCTCCTAAGAACACGTCCAGTTGGGTCCCTTTGGATATAGTAAGAGAAGTCGGTGGCACGCTTGCTCGAGAAGCAGGATGCCACGAGTCCGACTCCAGAAGTGGTCCGTCTCTTATCGTATCCTTGGATACGAAAACAGACGTGAAAATTTAGCTTTAGAGCCTTAGCTTTGCTGCAGAACTGTAAGCCTTAAGAAAGCTACTTTACTCTCTTTTGCAATCACAGCAGCAGTCGGTGTATATTTACCAAGATACGCTCCGGCGACTGCAATTAGCTAGCCGAATTTGGAAATGATTCCCGGCTATCTCGCCATCTGGCGAGATCAATAGTATTCGCTATTATTACTGTATAACTAGTTATCCGTGGACGGCAGAAACTATTTAGAAAGGAAGCCGTCATATGTGATGACCCCTGTAAACTGTCGAGTCCGGATAAGACATGTGAAGATGAAGAAGTTCAGGGTGCGAATTACCGTGGGGTGGGGTCGGACCCCCAGACCTGATTAACCTTTTTCACCATAAATAGGTCCTGGGAGGATTTCAACCATTTTACATAAAATTGAAGAAAACTTTGGTCCAACCGCCCCCCCCCCTTATAAATGATCTTATGCGCACACTGATAACACGACTACAGTAGCTGTGTCATGAGAAGCTTTACACACATGCGTGCTGACACTAGTCAACTGTGCTAGAGATGTTAGTTTAATTCCAAAAGTTAATTGTGTATTCTGCCGAATATAATTGGAGTCAGTGAATTAAAGATAATTTATACCAAAACATGATCTATTTTTGACCATTGGGGTTTCTGAGGGGTGACCTTGGATGGCCATGGTCACCCCAAATGAAGGGCTGGCCACCCCAGCGGCCACCCCAAATATGAAAATGGTCTTCATATATAGCATCAATGATGTTAACATACAGGTCCCCAAAAATTTTGCTTTGCCACCCCGCTGGCCACCACATTCTGCGTGAGCCAGAATCGTCTCTGTTTTCGACGCTTTGTAAGCAGTGGCGACCCACCCCCCCGTTTTGATGCAATAAATTGGTTCAAAATTAACCACCATATCGGTCCTCCCCTCCATTGCGTCTCCTTCCCCCCTCAATATTCTTTAAATTTGGCCTGAAAATGTGCACCCCCAGATTTTTTGAAGTAGCGCAAGTTGTGCCGGCTGCTATGGAGTTCACGCCCTGTTTTTCAAGTCAAATACAATCAGAAGCTATTATAGTCATTATTACTGCGCCTCATAAGTGGAAAGTCTAGATTGGAAGAAAGCTCGGGTTTAGGAAATAAGCTTTAATTTATCTTCCGGCATTTCTCAACATAACGATGTCATAACATAGCATTTCCTGGATCAGGAAGCATCAGATGCTTGTTTAAGACCCATGATATATGTGTCAACGTGAGCTTTATTTTTGATGTGGCAAAGATCTGTGCAATGCAGTGTTCAGTGGCGAGACCAGGTAGTAGCCCCCCCCCCCCACAAATGTAACCAATGTTAGTGTGATTCGAAGATTACAAACAAATATCGAGGCATATTAAAAGCTTTAACTTAGTGTCTATCTATCCAGTGCTCTTCCATGTGGCAGGTCCAAGACACAAATTCATGCACAATCTGCATTCTCGGCCATTAATGAGCACACCATTGAGGAACCAAACAAATAATAAATAAAAATAAATAAATACTATTCCATGCTACCTCAATACTATACTATTACTATAGTATGCTAAAAACTCGGTCGCCAAATTCTTTGACATTGTATTTGATGGCGTTGTTTGTCGCCTCTGTTCTAATTGATCAAGCATATTACATTTCCTCATCATAAAGGCTTTGTCTTTTCCACACCTAAAATGATGACTTTGTTCAAGGAAAATATATGTTTCTGAGGTGGTTTCCGTTGCCTTCCTCAGTATCTGCGTTAGTGGGCTCTTACGAAACACGTGCAGTTATCGGTTGGACTATTCTCAAATACCCGGACTCATCACAGGAAAGACAGAATATATGATGAAATCTAAACATAGATTTCAATTCTTCCCTTATTACACAAACAACAAATGGCATACCGGTACAAGCAATGCAAACACAAACTGAATTGTGTTATAACAGAACTATCCTATATAATAATTTCCTTAAACCGTTACGTGTTACGCGTTACGCAGTGATACATTATAATGATTGAGACTGCAATGCTCGAGTTGGTTGTGTATTGTCTTCGTCATATGACAATATCTGTGTGTGAGTCATAGTCATGTGCTTGGATCAAACTCTGACCCGCAGGTCTGGTGCATCAGAGCGGAGGACCTATTGAATGTGAATGGTGGTTTGGCGGGGGGTGGGGGGGGGGGTTTGAGGGGGGGGGGGCGAAGTCGCCCCCCCCAAAAGAAATCACATTTGTGAAATGTGATTAATAAAGCCTTTTATCAAAGGCCCTTTCATTAGTAAAAAATAAAGGACCAGACAATACATAAGAGCGAGAGCTCTGTTGGGCACTAGTCAAATATTGAAATTAAATTATTAAAGGAAAGTCGGTCAGATTAGAGCCTGTAACCTGTATTGCTTAACGAGTTCAAGCAAAACTGAGGTAACACAAAATACTAAATTAGTGAATAAATAAAGTTTTGTGAAATAAGCAATTAAATATAGAATGCCATTTGTATCCAATATATCAATCTGTCAATCGATCAGAAGCTTTTATATAGCGCACTCTTAACTAGTTCTCAGAAGCGCTCGTGAACAGTGAATGAATAGTAGGCTAACCATCCATAGACCACAACCGATGTGGCAGCACCTCTGCTGATCTGTCTGGAAGTTGAGTAAACTATACACAGAGGTCATTACGTCGAACAATTTGTCCTTCACTGCAGCATCTGCGTTAGTCGCATTTTACGAACACATGCAGTTTGGTCTATATTCTCAAGTATCCCGGAATCAACACCGGTAGTAGGCTGCCTTCAAGTGCCTCATTGTCTGTAATGCGAGGTCATTGCTAGTGCTAATTTCAATTAACTGAAATGGTTCTTCACTCTTCAAATTCATTCTATCCTATCACGACATGTGATAGTAGATCATTTGAGAACAGTGGATGCCAGCTACAGTAAGGTAGGCTAGTGGCGTTCAACCCAGAACTTGTAGTGGAGATTCTGGGGGGTTAAACCCAAACCTCCCCCCCCCAGAATCCACAAAAGCCTCATGATTCCCTAATTGATTGTCGCCATAGCTGTCATGTAGGCCTACCGTCAGTCGTTAAATACACGGACTGGCATTGCTTTTGGAGTGATTTTTTGGACTGCCATTAATTGTTTATGTTCATATCCCTAAGAAGATATACCAAGCTCTGAAGACTACTTAATTCAAGTTTCTTGTCATTGTTTCTATCCTAAATTTAATATAGGCCTACAGTAAAAATTATTTTACTTTTAATAAATGTTTTCATCTAAAAGCATGGATCAAAACGTAGGCTAACAGCTTTCTGAATTAGTTATTATAATTATTACTTATAATAATTAAGTAATTATTTTACTTAATTATTATTATGATTTATTATGATTCAATTTAACACTGGAACATTTCTAAGCTGGTCACACACCTTTATAATTATTCTTCGAAACAATTATAGTTTAATAATACAACAAATCATTCACATGTGTATGCTTAATCGCAGTCCAATGTGCCGTAATTATGTATATATATATTCGTTTATTGAATCAATCTGACAACCGCAGACTGTTACACATAGTAGCACTCAAAGTACAACACAA